>APFE030889585.1:36652-134794 GCA_000404065.3 Pinus taeda | reverse complement strand
CGACATGATCAACATCGGGTGCCACACAAGTTTTAGGCAGGCAACAAAGTTTGGTTGCATTTGCAAAAGGAACGCCTTATTGGAGCCTATTGGAAACTTAGACCACTCCGATATGGTCCTTACACCATTATGAAGGTTGTCGGAGAAAATGCATTTAAGCTATCCCCCATTCCTTGGCATGCACCCAGTGTTCAATGTGGACTGCCTTCAACCATACTTTCCACCATTACTAGACACATCCGACAGTGCAAAACAACTCACACCCACATAGTTAAATCTAGATTGCATGGAACAAGATGCAACTGATCAGATAATGGATACACAGATGAAGCACACTCACCAATAGAATATCCAACTGTATGGAGTTGTCAAAGCAAGCCAACTCCTTCACCAGGGCAAGTGGCTCACCAAGGACCAAGTTCAATAGAAGTTTCCTCATCTCATGGAGGAACTCAACACAATGGGGACCATTGCTTCCTGAGGGGGGAGGAATGATCCATGTGGATATTGGTGGCCACTTTCCAAGTCCACTTCGACCCCCACCATTGTTTCTTTCATCTTTTCAGTTTCATTCGCTATAGCACAGTTTACTATTTTTAGCCATTTTTCAGGTGTTGAAGTTATGAAACCGTTTTGAGGCCCTAAACGACATTTTTTGGGAAAACTGGGAGCAACATGGGTCCCTATATTGATTTTCTTCCTCCCAAATTTGTAGTTCTCAGATAGATCTTTCTAACGAGATATTATGTGCATCAAACAAAGATCATATGCGAAATTTACGAGCCCGGGAAGTTGATGTAACAATTTACCCAAACGGGGCCCACAGTTTGGCGTTTCACCTTCTATGGTTAGGTTTTTGGATGTTTATGGTTTTCCATTGTTTCTCAACAAGAAATAGGCCTTCGAGCCTCATTATAACACAGTTCAAAGGCATGTAGCCACCACATCTCTTCTTAGAGATAAGCTACCATTGCCTTAGCTAGTTTATTTCCATTTCTATTTGTAAGCATATTTCAGTATTTTACAGTAATGAAATGAAGTATTATTTCTGTTGCATCTCTATATGTATGGCTATATCTGTAATTTGTTGCATTCTTGTTTAAATCTGGATCAGATATAGATGTAGAAGATTTATGCTACACTAAGTATATACATGTTGTTATAAGGAGGCTATGTAGTTGCATGGACAAATATCTCTAATGTAACCATCAAATACGTGGTGAGGCATTTTATCGAAAGTGGTAGCAACATGCGTCCATTAGCATAAAAGACATTCTGATAGTTGATGAGGATTATAGGAAAATGTAGGGAAAGGTGAGAGCACTAGTGGGTGCATGTAAAACTGCATTAAGGACAAGGGGACGAGTGGTGCAATGATATCTAAAATTGTTCACGTACATCATGTTTGTGATATCTATTGAATCACATGATTTGAATTGAATCCTAGAGTAAGTCACTTCTCTCAATTGATCTAACTAGATGAACATGGAGGTCTGCAAATATTTGAGATGGAGTTGATGTTGCTAAGGCCAGTGAAGAAGCCAACATGTTATGAAGAGCCACAATAGTGCATGAACACCCTAGAGTGTTTGTTCCAAGTTGTAAATCCTATCCATAAGCAATTTGTATTCATTAAGGTTGTTGTAATACTAGTTATTTAGGTATACATGTTGTAGTGTGATGGCACACGTTGGAGGATAAAGTTGTTTAATGAATCACTTAAATAATAATGAGGGTGGCAGGTGCACTCATATACTAGCTTGAGGTTAGTTTGCTGTACAAACTATTATTCAAGCATACATGTTATAGTGCAGTGGGGCATGGATTTATTTGTGATGAAACTATGATAGTATGTTATGAAATTATTGAATACATTCAAGTGTGGAAAGTGTACTCATATGCGAACTTTAACGGGGAATGTAATATCTTAGGATGTGAAATGGTTGATGAACCCTATACCAGATAAAGTGTGAAAGAAAATTGGTAGAGACAACAACTAGTTACCTTGTATTATGATCTCTTTTTTATATGAACTTCAATAAAGATATTGGGATTGAGTTAGTTTTCCCAAGTCAAAGATAAGGGTGAATTGTTAGGGTATTTTGGGTTAACTTGACTTAGCGTGGCTTAGTCATAAAATCAATCTGATACAATTAGAAGATAGTTTTTCCATGAAAATTTCCAAGATAATTTATGTATTTATATGTTATTGCGTTACTATTATTATATAATTATAAAATAATATATATAATATATATTATTATATATTTTAATATATATATATATCAATATATTATATTATATATATCTATATATTTCTTTTCTTTTCTGGTTTACAATACAATTGGATATTAAGGGATTAATATAAATTTCATTTTTTAAGATTTATTTCTATTTAGAGGTCCTTATTTAGCTTCTAGATTTATTTTTTTTAAAAATACTAGCAGAGCCAATTAATAAATGTGGTTGATATATGTTGATAAGTGTATATCATCACATGCACAACCACGGTTGATATACATTGATAGACATTCAATTGATATGAATTAATATTATATTGAATATTGATATTCAATAAATGTATAATTATAATAATAATATTTTAAAATAATTATTATTTAAAAAATATTTACATATATTATTAATTATAATAATAATTAATTTACAATATTATTATTATATTTAATAATATGATAATCTTATTGATATCAACAGTAATATGATAAACCCAAAGGAATAATAATAAAAACACAAAGGATTATAAACCATAGGATTAATATTATAAACCTTGGGATTATAAACCTTAAGACTATAAACCTTAATATTATAAACGCTAATATTAGTATTATAAATCTAAATGATTAATAAACACAATGAATTATTAGTATTATAAACTTAAGGAATTAATAAACTCGAGGGATTAATATTATAAACCTTAGATATTATAAACATAAGCTACTAATATTACCCTAGGAAGGCTAAGCTCAAAGGATATTTAGAGGAAGCAGGATGTGATGGCACGATCTTAGCTAGGATAGTCGTCATCCTTCTTCTCTATGATGACGACATTGTTCTTTTCACAAGGTGCCCATCTGATCTTGATAAGCAACTCAGGCTTCTTAAGGATTTCTGTTTTACCATGGGTATGACTGTTAACACTCACATAATAAAAGTTGTGATTATCAAATCTAAGAAGGACACTTATGCTAATTTTATGTATGACAATAATAACTTGGAGGAAGTGTATTCTTACAAGTACCTAGGAATTGATATTCATCACAAGCTCAACTGGAACCATAGCATTGAGAAAATGATTAATGGGGGGTGGAAAGTTTATTTTGGTCTTGAAAATAATTGTAAAACAAAAAACCTTGTAATGTGGGATAAAAAGAAGTCCCTCTTTGAAACTTTAGTCACTCCTGATATATATGGCTATGAGGTCTGGGGTTGCAGCATCTCTAGAGAATCATGGAGAAAGATTGAGCAAATCCAGAAGCGTTTTATAACTTATAACCTGAAAATTAAAAGTAATACACACTATCCTATTCTCCTTATAGAAGCAGGTATTCCCCTATTGAGAGCCTAGCTATGATTAGGTTTCTACTATACAAGCACAAACTCAATAACATAGACGATCATAGACTTCCTAAGCCAGCTTTAAATTCCAGCCAAAACCACCTAAGGCTCAATCGACGGTGGCATAAAGACACAAGGGCCTGGTTAAACTATTGGGAGATCAACGAGAATGATGCATTGCAAAACATTAATAACATTAAAGATATTGTTACTTCTAAGTTCAAAGAAAATGTGGTGTGAGAAAGATTCAGCGGCTAAAAGAAAATTAAGTTATTATAAGAAGGTCATCAACCCCACCCTAGAAGATCAAAAGTATCTCTCTATTTTAACTAGTTCAAAGAAGAAAATTAATATAGCAAAGATTAGAACGAATTCTCATGAGCTCCATAGTGAAACAGGTCATTGGGCAGTGCTTAAAACACCATGAATGGAAATAATTTGCCATATATGTGAGAATAGGAACATCAATGATGAAAACCACTTCCTCTTAGAGTGCCCCGCGTACAACCACATTAGATTTCAGTGTCACAATCTTTGTTACAACATTGACCTTCCTAGCCTTTTACAATGTCAAAATTATAATGAACTCGGGAGGCTTCTCTCCAAGTTTTTTGAGCATAGGAATAAAATCTTAAATAAAAATAAATATTTTGTTTCTTTAGGTCTGGTAAACCAATATTTGATCTCAGTGGACATTAACCACCATCATTATCAATAAAATGATAAAACATAATTTATAATTTATAATTCAAAATTCACAGATACTTAATAAAAAATTATGAGATCTCTGTAATGTGAATTCGATTTCAAGTTCGGTACAGACGTGATCCAGAAATTTGCTCTCACGCATTTTAGCGAGCGCTCGGCAATCAGTTTCTTGTAAGAAGAAGAAAAAGTAGTTTCATCTACTTCAACAGATTGACGAGACACTTTTTCTTCCTTCGGTAGAACTCCGCTTTGAAAATTTCATCCATTTAGCGTAGCGTGTTCTGTTTTAACAGAAAAAGTAGATTCATCTTCACCAACACATTGATCGAGACATTTTTCCTTCCGAGGTTAAGCATTTTTGCTTTATTTTGATTCCAATTTTATTTTAAAATAAATTTTAATTGATGGCATTTTCATTCAAAGCAATATTTTCATCGTGGAAGTTTCTTTAAATAAAAGGGAGGTTAACTATATGAGTTTTATTAATGGAATCTTATTATTTATTAGAATTCCGTTTAAAATAATAGATTTAATTAACGATTTTAAGAGATTTAATTAACAATTTTAAGATTGTTTTTGTTTAGTTAAGAGGTTTTTTTTTAAAGTAAAGAAATAGATTAAGGGTTAAGAACTAGAGGCATTTGTCAACCGTGAAAGTCTGTGAAAGTCTGTTTTTTTATGGATCACCAATAAATTATTTCAGGTGTGGTGGTTTTCCTTAATAAATCAGCCTACATTTAAAAAATAATAGTTAGAAATAAAATAACTGTCTTCTCTACTAACTTCACAGCTAACTTATAGCTAACTTATGATAAATTTTCCAACCCGTAAAAAACACTTCAAAATCAAAATAATCTTCACATTGATCAGAAAATAACAGATTCAACCTGGGTGCTCTTAAATTCCCAACTAACCCCATTAAAAAAGCTACACAATGCAGGTCACCTACAACCCTAACCACAGAATCTTGAAAATTATGGTCATGGCAGATGATGAAGTACGCTTCGCTATCGGGTAGTGATACAAGTGAGAAATAAGTACGGTGTAACGATTGGAGCATAAAATTACTTCCAGAAGTGGAATGTTTCTATAAATTCTAAGAAAAAGAGTGCCGTCTCTACCACAGGAAAGAATGTTTTGTTATCAGAGTAAAAATAATTAAAAATGAAAATGAAATGAAACAAATCCACTGTCTTGACCGCGAAGCCTGGCTGTTTTCAAACGGTTCTAAGTCTGCTGCTAATTATTGACTTAGATTGCTGGAGATTAAAGTTTGTTAAAGAGAATTTCTGCCAAAATGGGTTTCATGCCCGGTAAATTCTATTATATTTGCATTGCGAGACCGTAAATCTTTCACATTAAGCTGATTTGATTTTATTTTAAGCTCTCTGGAACGATTCAAGTCTGACGGCACATCATTGACTTTTAAGAAATGTTAAAAGGAATCTGCCAAAATGGAAGCATTTGGATGCGTTTCATCGGCCGGTGGCTTTATTGCAGTTTAATGCCTGGTAAATTCCCTAATATTTGAATGCCGGACCGTAAATTTTCACTTTAAGCTGTCTGAAACGATTCAAGTCTGACGGCACATTATTGACTTTTATGGAATGAGAGTATTATGTATAAGATCTCCGCGAAATTAGATGCCTTTGTCCTTTTACGACCTAGAGACTTTACAGCGATTGTATGTCTGGTGTATCGCTTTCAGGCACCTAAAATCTTCAAGGCAGGCTTTTATTCATTTTAGAACATTCTGAATATCTCTAGAATACATGAAATGATTAAGAAAATTTACTTGCGGTTAATCGTTTAGGGAGGTTAAAATATTCGCGAGATTTGGTTTTGACATTAAGATTGCCTTTTCATTTCAACTTTTCGGAGCATCAAGCCGTCCATATGTCAAAATGAAACAAATTAATTGTGCAAACAGGTGGTCCATAACAGAACATGTTTCCCGTAATGGAGTGTGCTGGGGAATTGAAGCTTATCGTTTTGCAAATGTTAAAATTGTCTCTGAAGCGAAGGATTTCCGCTGTTTGATTTAACATAAATTAAGATTTAGATTTCGAACATAGATTTCTTGTTCCCCTGTTTGATTTAACATAGGTTTTAGGATTCCTTTGGAACACAAGTTTTCTGAAGCTCTAAATTTTTTCGCTTCATCTGACGACTGCAGGCCTCTAGGTTCGTCTTATTAGGTCGGAAGAATTGATAATAATCGGCGACAAAAATAAATACAAGCAATCAAGCTAAAATACTTAATCGGATAGGAAGCCAGAACTACTCTCTTGCTTTTTGCTTCAGACTAGAATTTAGGGTATAGGTTGGTAGGCTTCATTCTCAAGAACTGCCATTATGCAAGGGAATTGCACAGAAGCTACAAACACTAACAGTTAAAAGATGATAATCTGTTTATATCTAAAGCCAAAAACGCATATGCAGGTTTATACATTTCCTTTATTGTTTACATCTATCAGGATCATATGTTGAAATTTAACCCCTCAGAAGGAATTATTTTTATTTCTGAACGAGATCCTGCGTTCTGATTACTTTCTTTGTCAGTCCATGGACTTGTGATCGAGGGGTTTGCTGATTGTTGTCACAGAATTCAATACAGTCGAAGGCATCCAAAACCGAGGTTAGAGCGGAATTGGTGCGAATTTTTGAGGGATGGGTTGCGTATCTTCCAAGAGAATTTTAAGGTCAACCAGTTTCCAAGAGATTTTGAAGCGGCCATTTCCTCCGGTCACAGCGATACCGATACTAGATGACTTGGTCCTAGCAAACAGCCATGAATTTGTTGCTCTGATTTGCAAGGCCAATAAGCTTGCCAAGAAACTTCCAGCTGCATCAGAGCCAGAGAATGTACTTCCCTTTATCAGCAAATATTCTGAAGGTGAGCCCTTTTCTTGCTTTGCTTGTTGAAATTCGTCACTTCGTTATTCTTCAGAAGTAAAGAATTTTGATTTATCTATTGGCATCTGATCTGATTTCGAGTGATTCAAATACACTATCAGAATTTTAAGGCATTCAACTTGAAATGGTTGCCTTTCCATTTTTCTTTTTCGTTTTTCTAAATTGCTTTGTGTGAACTCAAGCACCAGTAGTGAGCCCATTCAACAGGTAAATGCCCTTTTAAAGGTGAACCACTAATCACAAGCAATTTCCTTTGCGAAGCTGCTGTGATAGGGTACTCTTCCATTAAAATCACCTAAAACTTGCACCTGCCTCGTCTGCTTATTCGTACTTGTGGGCAGTTCACCCTGAGGGGGACCGGACATGTCATAACTTCACCCCAGAATCAGGAGTCTACTGGAAACCTTACCTCTTTAAGAAATTTGAGTATTCATCATATCTTTAGTTTGCAACAAGCATAAACTGATCAAGATTACAAGCACTGACATACTGAAACATTTACAGGTGAAAGGCTTATTACTGAAAACCATGTTAGAGTGAACTCAGATCTGCAATCGGAGAGTTCGTTGAAAGAAGAAAAATTAGAAAAACACGAAGCTGCAGAGGGAGAATCAGAAGAATATAAGCCTACAGAGGAGGACAAAACAGAGGTCATTTTTACATGGGAACTATTGGAAGGCCTTGACGATGGAGAAACATATCATGTTTCTATGAAAACTGGGTCAGATTCTGATTCACTTTCTGCTAACAGTAGTGACATACACGAGGAAATGACTGACAAGAATTCTCCGGCAAGGATTTCAATATCCAAATCTCTGGAAAGTTTTCATACAGTGGAGGAATATGATGCTTTTCTTGCCAGGAGGAAGAGTCTACCCCTTTGGGATAGAAACTCCAAAAGGCATCTTTATTATTCAGGACATGAGCACATAGAAACTATCAATGAATTTAGCTCGACTTCACAATCTAGCCTGTCTTCATGTCCATCACTTTCACTCACTGAAAGAAACATGATTCCAGTTGTTATTAATTGGAGAGAGGATTCAGAAGATGATGATGATTGCTCTTTCGAGATCTCTGTCCTGCAGCCCTCTTTTGATCTAAGTGACACGAAAACTGATGTTAACAGTTACATCCCACAGACACCTTCAGAAAACAATAGCAGTGAGGACAACGATGGCATCACACTGACAGTTTCAGAAAACAACGGCAGTAAGGAAAACAATGGCCTCGCAAAAACAGTTTCAGAAAACAATAGCAGGGAGGAAAACAATGGCATCGCACAGACAATTGCAGAGAACAGTGGCAATCAGGAAAACAGTCGCGGGGTGGAGACGAGTATAGGAATCACTAATCTGGCAGAGGCAAATTTAGAAAAAGATCAACCCACAGAGACAAATTCAGGTGAAAGAAGAATGCATGTAAGAGCTAAGCTGAATGATCTTGGCGGTATCACTATTCCAAGAACTCCTGAGTTTTCTGCAGTTGGAAGCTTGAGAGAGTGGCTGACGGGCGGAGGGCATATTTATTCACCAGGTGTGTCTACTGAATTGTCATTAGGCTATTTTGAATTTGGGGATAAATCATGTAAGGCCAATGATGCTGGTAACTCTGGTCAGCCATCAGGTGATGGAGCTAAAGTGGAAACAGATTATTGCCCTGTTTTTAATATCGATGACAAATTAGCAAACGATGGAGATTCAAGTGTTTACTCTGATTCTGGGGTTTTTGCCATAGAGAATAGAAAATGGGACTATCCCCTTTTTGACCCAGAGCTGTTAGCCTTATTTGAGAAGGCTCTTCAGCAGCTGTCTGAAGAGGAACAACATCTATTGAGGCAATTTGATGAAGATTCAAATTTACCGTGCAGGAAATCATGTGCAAAAGACAATGAAGATAATCTACAGGGTAGCAGCAGGACAGAGGACACCGAAAGGAAAAATACCTGTCTTTCTAATAACGGAGAATTTTGATCTTCAAGATCCCTGGATATTAGAGAAGTTTTGGCAACAGTTCTGTGACAGTAGCCGAGTGCAAGTTGGCTTGTGATATTATAAAGCATAACATGCAATATGAACAGTCAGAACTAGTCACAAGGAGCTATTCCATCTCAAGCACACCATCCAAATAAGAAAATGTTCTGAAAATGTTTTTGATATCGAAGTCAGATTGTTTATGTGTTGTTGATAGTTACAGTCGACTTTTACAATTGTACCTGTGTACTAGGTATGACATACGGATAACTGATTCCTTAGCATTTGGTTTTAGGAAAAAACTCCAATAATACCTTAACTTCTGTTTTCTGTGAAGAGAACAGCAGCCAGATTAAATTTGTATTATTGGAATTCAGAAGCATTTCTCAGCTTGTAGAGTTATTTAGAGAACTCGGATTGGCATATTTGAATTGATGCAATCAGTAAGGCACGATGTTTATCTGTTTCACACTTTTTGTGAATGAGTGATATAGAAGTATGCGCTTTCAACACTGGGATTTCCATTACATAATCAGTGCAGAGCTGGAGTTGTCTTGAAAAAGAATGCAAAGTTCAATACCCTCTCAATTCCAATTAGGAGCCTTGGAATGGGGATGTGAACATCTATTGTTCTATATCTAGCTTTTTAATTGTAAACTCAATGTTCTTGGTAAGTTTCAGGATATGTAAAGACAATGGTTACGAAGAATAGAGGGTCAAGCTAATGTCTTGTAGTCTTTTCAGTTTAATCCTTTGAGGTGTTTCAAACAATCTTGCACACCTCTACCAAGGATCTTCAAGAGCAACAGAAAGCTGGATGTAATAACTAGATTTCATGTGCTTGTCCTATTTGTATTGGTAATGAGGAAAATAAACTATTTCGATATAATGATGCCTTAGCATTATAGCTTCCTGTAAACCAGCACAAACCGTCAGAAGAATTGCATTCTCATAGTATGAAAATGTCATAACAATACGGAGATCATGTTATATCGCACCACCGTATAGGTCTCAGAGCACCAGATGTTTCTGTGATTAGGCTTTGCATTTGTTCAGTTAGCCAACACTTGTGTCAGTAAACATGAGAGTTGTTTTGGTGTTGGAGAAGAATCTTGTTAATAAAATATTTGTTACAGTAAACTTGGGCAACTGTGTTTAGGTTTATATTTGTTATGATAAATTTGATTTAGTCATATAATCAATTTACAGTGGATTGGATTGTTTATGGGTTCGAAGTTTTTGTAATCCATGAGTATAATAATTTTTTCAATTATTTATTAGTTATTGAAATTATTAATTATGGTGGGAGTAACTGTAACATTTAATTATTATTAGTATAATTGTAACATTTATTTTAATGGAAATCAATTATGTGAATTAATAGTTACTCTGAAAATATGAGGATTAATTATCCACTCAAAGTAATGAGAAAGGTTTGGAAGTTTACTAATACTTATTAGTTTTGGTATAAGGGTTTGGAAGTTTATTAATACTTAAAAAGTTTAGTGTAATGGAAAACCCCGATATGGTATTATTGGGAATCAATTACTTAGACTTATAGCCCGTAAAAACATAAGACTAACTACCCTGCAAACATGAGATTAATTACCCATTCAAAATAATAATAAATATTTAAAAATTTACAACTAATTATAAATTTTAATATAAAAGAAATCTCTACCATAAAATAATAAATCAAAACGTACTAACTAAATCAATTCCAATATTGACACTGTGAAGAGACTCCCCATACAGACTAAGTAATCAATTTCAATATTACACTTTACAGAGGCTCCAGGGAGCAAAACCAGAGATTATTTTTTTGAGGTAGGTGGTCTGCCCATATTCTAGGTCAAGCTAAAAAGTGCTTTTTTTTCACCAATAGTTGCAACCAAATAGTCTCCACTAAGAGCCGCCCAACATTATCAAATAATTTTCTATCCACTTTGGTCTTGAGCTGTCTTTCGGTTATTTAGTTGTCGGTTCTTAATCCTTCATTCTGGGTGTAAAGAAAAAGAGTTGTTCCCGACAGATTAAGCTTTTGCTTTTGACTTCAAGTTAAAGCTCGTGTAATGTATATATTCGAAAATACATTTTGGGAATGTTTTGCCCATAAATTTATTTCAGTATTTAACTTCCCTAAAAAATCGTATGCAGATAAAAACTTATTACATAAAAATTTAAGGTTGAAATTTGCATATTCGTTAAATATTATTTAACTTCCTTCAAAATTCATATACAGGTAAAAACTTATTACATAAAAATGAATTCATATACCTTGGAAATATTTATCACATACAAATTTCCATAATTAACTTTTATTTAAACTTGAAAATTTCTTTTTTTAAACTATTAAATTTTTAATATGTATAAAATGTTTTTTTATGGGTGTGGATGCATTGATACTTTCATTAAAGAAAAGAGTGGTAGCAGAACTGTTTTTGAATCTTTGAGAGTCTAGTAGTAGGGTTAGGGTTTTTTTTTCTTTTTGAGTCTCGTGTTGGATTCTACATACAAACATAGATTACAGGACAAAGATTCTTTGAACATGAATCCAAAGGCAGGAGGGGGCCACCTCTCTTTCTGAAATGCTCTAACAAGTAAGTCTTTTCATGGTGAAGTAAAATTGGTTATTGAAGGGGGATCCTCAAGTTTTTCGCAAATGCCTATTCTGGGTGACAAGTGTCAAATGGGTCTGCGGGGTCAATGTATTCCTAAGGCCTCTCAAAACCCTAGATCTATCATCTCAATGAGATGCCTAGATGATCATTGGAAGTGCATGAGAGATCATGCTTTTATTTGCAAGTTTATAGGGATCTGACCTATGGAGAAGGAATTGGAAAGCTAGATATAACATAAATGGCAACCAAAGGAAGAGGTCAATTTGAGACTAGGGCCAAAAGGACTTTGATGAGCCTCATCATTGGGTAACTATATGGACCTTAATACACCTCCAAGCTTATTAAAATCAACTCTTCTTGTAATTCCTTACACGTTTTAATTATATTTTGCTTAATGAGATGAGTAAAAGTAAGATGTATGTCTAGTGGTCTAATGTGCATTGATTGCAGGTTTTTGAGAGCAAATCATGGCAATTTTGGCTTATTAAGGGCAAAAACTCGAATGAGACAAGGAGGAGAGATTATAGGAGATAGATCCTCATTAAATCCTCACTCATTCGAATATTCCTCAATCAAATCACACTAGCTCAGAGTTGCAAGAAGCCGAGTCAATGGAGATCATGGACAGTTGAGCTAGTGACAGTTAAGAGCCAGTAATCTTGAGTTTGGGAGCCAATCCTCCCTAGATTTAAGGAAGTTGTTGGAGACTTCAGCTGTATAAATAAGGAGGCTTAGAGCCTAATTAGGATTCAAATTTTTTATGTAAGAGCACTAAGCATTTTTGAGTGCAAGTTTGTGACAAAATATTGTTATGTAATTTTTTAGATATGATAATGAGAATGAGCATTTCCTTGATCCAACACTGAGTTGACTCAGAGGGCTGAATCTCTTGGGTTAGGGCCCAACCCTAGCAACAAAGGCTCCTCCTCTTGTACTTGTATGTTTAGGTTATTTCATAAATTAATTGTTGAATTGGTTTTAGCATTGTTTCATTGCAAGTAGTGATAAATTTGATTAGTTTGCTTCCATTTGTCCATAGCTTTAGCAGTAGTCTAGAGAGGTAAAGGAATACCAAAAAGGATGATAGCATGTGGATTTGGCCTCACTCCTCTATTCAAGGACCACGGTTTGAGGAAAAACTCCTATTCAACCCCAAAAAGACAAAATTCTGATTTCTTATGGAATTTAGGGTTTTCTGCCACTTAAGGCAGCATCTTTTCAGTTTTCAAGGATAGGTTTAAATTGTCATTTCTGATATCTTCAGTTTTGTATTAGATCTCATGGTGTTTCACAATATTCTACAAGTATTTCCATGCATGAACTAGGGTTGATTGGAAATCTTTCTTGTTTGACATGATTCAGGGATAAATGCCGGTGATGTATGTATTGCAGGAGTTTCAATGGTGCAGGAAGATATCATGCCAACAACCCTAGCCTAACCTCATCCATCCATGATCACCAAAAGCCACTAAGTCCATCAACCAATTCATCATTCCATAAGGCTAACTTTCCAGGTTTGTTGAGTAAATCCAACCATCTTACAAACTTTGGTTTGAGCTCTGACGAAGTCCTAGCCACCCCCTTGCCTTCTTTCTTCCATCATTCACCTTCCCTAAGCCCTATACCACCTTCCAAAGCACCCCTATTGCTCTCGGCTGGATCCTAAAGGAATACAGGGGATCCTGTAGGAAGCAATAGGACGTCCTGTAGGACAATAGGTAGTGGCCTGTTTTGAGGCCGATTTGTGGAAAAAGCATCCAGGAAGATAAGAGAAGACCCCTACTTGCCTCCCAAGCCATTTGACCTTTCACCACCATCTCTAACCTACTTGCCACACCACCAAGAAGATTTAGCATTCACATTTTCACAAAAAAGTGACAAAAAGGAAAAAAGAGTTATTGTGTTCACTCATGTGCACAACAGTAGAATGTTTGGTTATTTCAGATTGCATGCCTAGGAGAGTTAGGATTACACACATGTTAGCTTAGAATTATTTTGAAGTAAGATCTCTTAGCAATTAGTTAGATGAGTGGTGTGTTTAAAGCATTGATTTTAGTCTTTCCTTATTGCAGTAGACAATATTTCAATTATCCCAGTTAGTGCAGAATTCCCCTTTCTTCATTGGTAATCAAACTTCTTTTGAATCAATAAAAGGCTAGTTTGAGAAACCATAGTGTTCTATTGCCAGCTCAATAGTGACAAAGAGTGAACCCATCGCATTTGCTTGTATATACAACACTGTCACCTCCAAGTTTGTACGAACCCCGGGCTGATAAAATAAAGTTGGTAGCCACAGGAGTTGCAACATTCTTGCTGCAATACTGGCGCTCATCACTTTTTGGCGCCGTTGCGAGGGAGGTGTCTGAGTAAGATGTCATTTCTGCTTTCTTTCTTCCATTTCTTATCTCTTTTATTCTGCTATTAGCTTCATTTCTGCAAGAGTAATTGTAAGTTGGCTTGCTTTCTTTTCCATTCTACAAGTGAGATTTCATTCAGCTGTTAGTATCCATTCAGTTTGTTATTTCAATTCTGCAATTAGTCTCAAAGCTTGGAAAAACACAAAACAAAACAAAAACACTTCTTTCATGCCTCGTAGGAATAGGGATAACTTAGGAAAATTTCTGCCAAATACCCCCACCACTTCAAAAATCCAACCTTTCCTCTTCTTTGGCGGCTGTGAATTGGAGGACCCCTTAGGCGAACAACCAGAGATTTTTGAAGAGCCCATAGGGGGAGAAGAAGAAGGAGAACCCATTCCAACTGACCTAATGGCTAAAAATAGAAACTACAGAGGAGATAGAGAAAGAATTGAGGGTGTTTTTCCTATCAGAGAAACCAATGGGGATGCCAAGATGAAGAACATAAGCCCTTCTACTCTTCCTCACTTCCATAGCCTAACCCTAGAAAATCTAGATACTTTCTTATTTGAGTTCGTTGTCATATGAAAAACTTATTATTACACAAGTGATGATCAGAAGTTGAAATTATTCCCATCCACTCTCAAGGATGCAACTTTGTGCTGGTTCATGGGTTTACCTGGGGATAGCATCACAACCTGGGCTTAGATGCATAAAGCCTTCAACAATAAGTATCAGGACTACTGCAGGTCCAAAGACACTAAAGAGGAAATTTTGAGAATGACCTTGGGGCACGATGAATCCTTAGAGTATTATGAGGAAAGATTCTAGCTTAGCTAAAAAAGGGCCAGGTGCACACTTGATCCTAAGTCACTGAAGCTAGTCCTGCTCCTGGGGGTAAGGGGAGATCTTCTGGACACCCTAAACTTGCTAGCAGGAGGGGACATCTACCAGCGACCTTATTAAGATATCAAGACTATTTTTAAGAATCATTCTAAGGAAGCTAGGAAAAAGGGTAGGGGTAGTCAACCAATGGCCAACTCATCCGCTTCCAACACATCCATAAAAGGTGAAATTGGAAATATGTTGGAATATTTCAAGAGTAAAATGTTGCAAACCCTTTCCCTACAGATGGACACTATGCACATCAAGAGAAAGCATGAGGAAGCAGAGAGAGCATTAGCCATTTTTTGCCCTAGATGCACAAGGAGGCACCCTAGGAATGAATGTCCATTAAACCTTATAGAAATTTGCTCAGCCTGTGAAGAAGACCACTCCACAAACAAGTGGCCTTCTCTACCTAGACTAAAAGTTGTGTATCAGGGAACTGAAGGGGTGGCTGAACAACTCTGCTACATAAATCAAAGAAGGCCTCATGGACCTCGACCATACTAGCAGGGCATGCAAGGGTAATCCCATGCATATTACAACCCTAACCAAAACCAATCCATTCCCTCTTGGGGGGGCCCTGCTCATCCCTCCTGGTCTACACCTTCTCCTTGGTCGTTTTCACCTTAGTACCATTCCCAGTCGACCAACTAGTCATTCCAGCCATATACTCTTCCACAACCTTAGTGGAATGCACCAACCCAGAGGTGGAGGCCCCCATACAACAATGCTCTAGATTTATTGCCTTCACCTCCTACTCAACCACATATTTTACACCTTGCTACACCTAAACAACCTCAGATGCCTGCCCAACCAAATTCGAACACGAACAACAGACAAACACAACAAGTATACAGCGGAGAGACATCCTACCCTGCTTATGCTGTGGAAATTCAGGAAATCAACCTAAGGTTTGGGGGAGTACTCCCGGACAACCAACCTCCATCTCCACCTAGGGAGAGTGAGGAGAAAAGAGAGGAAAGTATGCCTAGAGTGAATCCACCACCCTTTCCTGAAATATTAACTCATCTAGTCCAGCATACCCTAGAAGAGAATGAACTTCTGGGTGAATTGAAAAATCTATGTGTCAAAATTCCACTTCTCCAAGCCATTAAGGATGTACCTATTTACAAAAAATTGATTCAAGAGAAGTGTTTCAAACATCCAGGGAGGCTATAAAGAGACACACTTTCCATTAATGTCATTGGACAGTTGTCTAACTTAATGTTGGGGCAGGTAATTTACCCAAAGTATTTAGACCTTGGAAGCCATGTAGTAGATGTGCACATCAATGGCACCATTGTCCCACACCTTTATTGATCTTGGGGTTGCCATTAATGTAATGACTAAGGACACCATGCTCAAGCTAAATCTCCAGGTTCATTAAGAAAGACCACAACAGTCTTGCAGCTTGCAGACCGTTCCACAGTAGCCCCTGAGGGGATTGTTGAGGATGTGATGGTTCCATTGACTCCTGGGAGTACCCTGTAGGCTACCTAGTTCTCCAACCTAAGGCCAAGCTTAATGGTTATCCTATCATACTTGGGAGGCCTTGGTTAGCCATTTTCGATGCTTACATCAACTCTCGCGCTGGAAATATGACTATAAAAAATGGCCATCTGTCCAAGTAGTTGGTCTTGTACCCTCCTGCTCAGCGATCTTTAAAACATGATTTACCTTTATGTCTAGAAGAGGAGGAAGAATATGAAGTCTACCTAGCCAACTCTATACCCTAGAAGCTTCCATGGGAGGAGGACAATCGGATGAAGATGATTTTATTGAACACATACTCCAAAATCCAACTCCTAGCACATTGTCCTTAGAGGAAGTAGTAAAGGAAACCAAGAGCAAAAATCATATTGATCTATGCTTAGCTGATTCAAACCCTACTTGTGTCAAGACAATAGAATTCAGCCCTGAAAGAACTTTGAAAATCAACCCTTCTTTTTGTACACCAAGAAGAAGAGTTGTGCAACATGCTAAGGGAACATCTGGTTGCCTTCGCTTGGAGTTGCAAAGAAATGAAGGGAGTGTATCCCTCAGTGTGTACTCACCACATTTATATCAAAGAAGGTTGCAAACTAGTCTGAAAACCCCAAAGGAGAATGAATCCAGCTCTCAATGATATAATCAAAGAAGAACTGCAAAAGTTGTTGTATGCAGGATTCATTTACTCTATCTTGGACAGTGAGTGGGTTTCTCATTTGGTGTTGGTTCCAAAGAAAAATGGGAAGTGGAGGATTTGTGTCGACTACAATGAGTTAAACAAAGCAACAAAGAAGGACATTTTCCCTCTACCTTTCATTGACCAAGTTTTAGATGGCCTGGTAGGGAAAAAAGTTTTTCTCTTTCTTATATGGGTTTAGCGGGTACAATCAAATCTAGATTAGTCCAGAGGACTAAGATAAAACCACCTTCACTTGCCCTTGGGGTACTTTCACTTATAGGGTTCTTCCTTTTGGCCTATGAAATGCCCCTACAACTTCTAGAGGGCAATCCTGAGTATCTTTGCCGAGCTAGTCCATGATGTAGTGGAAATTTCTACAGATGATTTTACACCCTATGGGTGTGATTTGCAGGAGGCTCTTTCCAACTTGGGTAAGGTGTTGAAAAAATTCATTGAAATGAACTTGTCCCTTAGTCCCGAAAATTTTAGTTCTTGATGACTACAGGGATTGTTCTAGGTCATTCAATATCCCATAAAGGACTGTAGGTGGACTCGACTAAGATAGCCATCATCCAAAGGGTCCCACCTCCGCAAAAACAGAGTGATGTCAGAAGTTTTGTAGGCATAGCTGGATACTATAGGAGATTTATAAAAGACTTCAACAAGTTAGCTTCTCCTTTATTTGGGTTATTGGCCAAAGAATCTGAATTTTTATGGTTAGAAAGATGTTAAGAGGCCTTGGACAACCTAAAGGAAAAGTTGACTACTGCACCTATTCTCCAAGGCCTAAATTGTGCTCTTCCTTTCCACATACATGCTTATGCCTCTCACAAAGCCATAGGAGTAGCTCTAGGCCAGATAGATGACAAGCTACCTTATGCCATTTACTTCATAAGTAAGAATCTGTCAAAATCCGAACTGAACTACACAGTGACTGAAAAGGAGCTCCTAGTTGTTGTGCATTCATTGAACAAATTTAGGCATTACATTACATGTTACCGAACATTTGTACATACTAACCATGCTGTAATTAATACTTGATGAATAAACCTGATGTAAATGCCCAAATTAGTAGATGGTTACTTTTATTGCAACAGTTTGATTTAACTATTATTGATAAGCTTGGCAAGGAGAATGTTGTTGTAGATTTTTTATCCAGATTGACTTTGCCTGCGGGGGAGGAAGGAATGGTTGATGATCAGTTACCTAATGAACACTTATTCGCCATTTGAGTTCTCTTTTCATGGTTTGCTGACATAGAAAATTACTTGGTGTCTGCTCAGTTTCCACCAAATTTGTCCTCTAAGGAAAAGAGCAAGATTGTAAGGAAGAGCGCCCCATTCACTTGGATTGGGGGCAACCTCTTCAAACTAGGCCCGGATCAAATTTTGAGAAGATGTGTTAGGGAGGAGGAAGTCTTTGACATCCTTCTGACCTATCAGGATGGGCCTTGTGGAGGTCACTTTGCATCCAAAAGGACAACATTCAAGGTGCTACAAGCTAGTTATTACTGGCCCACTCTTCAACAAGATGTGAGGAGGTATACTAGTTAGTGTGATCAGTGCCAAAGGATGGGGAAACCTACCCCAAGGAATGAAATTACTCTACAACCTCAAGTGACTTTCGAGCCATTTGACAAGTGGGGCATGGATTTCATTGGACCCATTGACCCTCCATCGAGGAAAAAGCAATACATCATTATGTGCATTGACTATTTAACCAAGTGGGTTGAAGCCAAGGCCATTAAAGTAGTAACATAAGAGAAAGTGGTCGAGTTCTTAAGGGAAAATGTATTTTATAAGTTTGGGTACCCTAGAGAACTGGACACTGATCAAAGTAGTCAATTTACATCTCACATGATTGAAAATTTGTTGAGCCAGCACAAGATCAAGCATAGAACATCCACTCCTTTCCACCCACAAGCTAATGGGCAAGTGGAGGTAAATAGAAAAGCGCTGGAAGGAATTCTAACAAAAGTGATTAGCAGAAGCAGAAAGCACTTGGAAGATAGATTAGTTGAGGCCACTTGGGCCCACAATACCACCTGGAAGACCACCACTGGATTCACTCCTTATGAGTTGGTCTATGGGAAGAAGGCCATGCTATCCATTGAATTTGAATACAACACCTTAAGAATGGCAACACAATTGGACCTAGATCTCACTAAGGCACAACAAGAAATATTTATCCAGTTGAATGGGTTAGATGAATTTAGGATGTAGACTCTCCTACGCACAGAAGTGACTCAAGTTCAAAGGAAGATTTGGCATGACAAGAACATAAAGGACAAATAGTTTCAAGAAGGTGATTAAGCTTTATTGTATGATTCTAGATACAAATATTTTAAAGGCAAATTAAGGGCTAGATGGTTAGGGCCTTATGTCATAGAAAAATATCATGATAATGGTTCAATACAGATAAGAACCATTGATGCAGTGGCTATCCCTTTACCTATCAATGGGTAAAGATTGAAGGTCTACAAGAAGCTCGTGTCATGTCAAAGCAAGAATTCATCAATGGCATTAGCAAGACAATGATGGTGGTGGAGCAAGTCTCAGCTTCTAACCCATCAAGTCCTTGAAAAAAGAGAAGAAAGAAAAAAAAGGAAAAAAGAGAAAAAATAGAAAAAATAAAAAATAAAGAGACTTAGGTGAAAACCTCCATGAGGCACCTGAGACCCACTGTTGGGTTGAAAACCTCTTGAGGTGACCCAATGGTGTTGAAAGTAAAAGAAAAAATAAAAAGATCTTTGGGTGAAAACCTTTTTTGAGGCACCCAGGGCAAGCAGCTAGGATGAAAACCTCCTTGGAGGCAGACTGGTTTTTTTCAAAAAAGAGAGAAAAGAAAAAAATTGAAGATGTTGTTTGCAAGTCAGCAGGAGGAGAGTCAACGCAACTTGAGAGGAACAGAAGGACCTACACAATCCATACTTTAATTTCTCCATCTCATTTTCTTCATTATTCCATCAAGCCCTCTATTTATGAACTCCTCCAGTTCAGTTTACACGAGCTTTGTGTTTTCTACAAGATTCCTTGAAAACCTACAGGAGTTTCCTGTAGGAATTACAGTGGCTTTGGAATCCCAAGAAAAGTGACCCTAGAGCAAGGAGATGACTAGCCCGTGTCAAAAAATAAAATAATCATTCCACGACATCATCACCATGCCTTTCATCACCTTGCTACCCCTACATCCATCCAATATGTCAATTTAAAAAAAAAATATAGTTTTCAAAGAAGAAAAAAAAACAAATAGAAGAGGGTGAGAACAGAGGATAGAGGGACAATACCTGAAGGCTATACCTCTCACCTACCATTCACTAGAACCCTTCTCTACCCATGTCAACAACCCTCATGCTCCAGAAGTGAAAAAAGTATGAAAGTTTAGGGGAGAGGCAGCTATAGGACATCCTGTAGGTTAGGAAATCCTGTAGCAGCCTATCCCACAAAGGAAATTTCACAGGGTTGCAACCATCTTCATCATAAAGATTCCAAGTTTAAGGAATCTCCTCTAGAGCTCAGTGGCAACAACATGATCATCAACATCACTCTCTAGTCCCTGCACATCCAAGGAAACAAGCATCAAAAGATGCCAATATAATAAAATTTGCAACAAATACATAGCACAGGGACATCATTCTCCAATAAGAAATATCACCAAAGCATCTTACCCACAGGTATGCCATTTTACTCATGCTCTCTTGTTAGCAAGATATGATAAAAAATGTAGAATTACGTAAGAGTTGGTTTTATAAGCAAAGGTCACCAGTTAACTTGGCCACCTTCGGCTAATCGACGAGGAGAAAACAATTAGACCACTCCACATGTGGCAGTAGTGAAATTAGAAGAAAAATGGGATAATGAAAAAAATGGGTAAGTTACAGAGGAACGAAGTGGGAGATGATTACGAGGTAAGTGGAACAATGAACTGATAGTGGGACCAACGGTCCAAAAGGAGGTGCTTGTACTTAGACAGCGAACACACCATCCCACACGATAATCCATATAAGGAAATAAAACGCTGATTCCCACACTAAAAGAGCATTTGCAATCTCGAGAAGTCATCGAAAAGAGGTTTCCTCGGCCTTCTTGAAGCAACACCTACAGGAGACAGTGAGCATTTTGCAGCGCATGAACACCTATAGGAAAACCTACAAGATCCTACAGGAAGACCTATAGGATATAGAGTAGTCATCTACCAGATTATCAGTGGGCACTAAGGGAGGAGATATCAAAGGTTGTCCTCATTAGAATGTAACTAGTGAGGTAGGAGCTATACCTTCCCATGTTTTCCAGTTAAAAAGAAGGTAAAATCCTCATTTAGTTAAGGGAGTTGTATTCTAGGAGAATTATATTGCAAAGTTAACATTTAAATCTCTCTCACCCACTAGAATTCTTGAATAATATCCATACAAACCTCCACAATTACCAGGGAAAGATGATAGGGGGTTTTAACAAGAGGTAACCCACAAACACAATAAGAATTCATCAACACCGTCCTGTAGTAGAAATTTTCACAAGGCACAATTGGATGGGTTCTTTGAAAGAATGAGAAGATACGATGATGAGGTGGCTAGAGACTTTTCTCTCTCACTCATACCCCTCACTAGGACCCATGCCAATGTTGTGGTGAAAGGCTTATCAGTAGAAATGACCCCTGAAGTTATAAGCAAAATCACCACACTCCCTTTAGGGTTACCTTGGAGAAAAGAAGATAAGGGTGACAACACCCTTGCAAAGAAGAACTTCTCTTTGGAAGGGGAGGAGGAAATGGAGAAAAAAATGGGGTCAGAAGAGAAAGCCTTCCATACCCTTGGAATGAAGTTAGTTACCACCTCATTAAATATATATCATGTGAAGGGAGATACAGTGTGGTGTATGGATGCCATTTTAGAATCCTCCAAGAACTAAGATTTGGAGCAGACACACCTCCTCAAAACATATTAAGTATACCCTACTTACTTCTTCAGTCAATGATAAATATGAAAATCAAAGTGCAGGAGGGAAAACATCAACAACTAGCCCATCATGGGTTGATCAAACTTATTTTAGAAGATGCTCTACAAAATCTAAGACTCCCTATTACATGGATAACTTTCAGAGACATGCAAGCAGAGGGAGCAATTCAAGCTCTTGAATATCACAAAAACCCCACTACTAGTGAGAGGGATGAAGAAACAAAAGGAGAAAATGAAGAGGAAACAAAGGAGGAAAAAGATGAAGAAAAGGAAGAGGAAAATGAAGAAGAGACAGAAGAAGAAAAAAAAGAAGAGACAAATGAGTAGAGTGAGGAACTAGAGGAAGAAGAGAAAGAGAAAGACAAGAATGAAGAGGAGAATGGAAAATAGGAGACATAACAAAAGGAAGAATAAAGGTCTATAGTTCAAGGTAAAGAAGAGGAAGAATCACCAAGGGTGTCTCCAAAAGCCACAGAGAAAGAGGCAACAACTGCTCTTACTACCCTAAATACACCTATCAAGTCAAAAGGAAAAAGACAAAAAAAAAACCCACTATACTTTAGGACAAGAAAGAACACAAGGATAAGGTAAGGAAGACCTCAAACACCCACCAAAAATCCTGTTGTCATTGAAGACTCACCAAAGCAACAAGAAAAGATAGTTCCTCTTGATAAAAATCAAGGAGAAGGATCATCAGGACAAGCCTCTCCCAAATCTCCCATCACTTATGTTAGGAGGCTTGTCATAAGGTATGCCTCATCAAAGGGAAAAGTTCTCCTACAGGAGACACAAAAAGACCTACAGGAAGCAGAGCCCATCCTATAGGAAACTCTGTTAAACCTACAGGAAACTCATAAAATGGACCAAGAAGGTATCACTCAGCAAGAGACAAAGAAGGAAGACCCGGAACTCAGATAACCTAGTCCACAACCCAACATCAACTCTTACACAGGTTCATCGAATGGGGTAGGGTTATCCCATAGAACTATGCCATCCCCTTTTTTTTTGAACTTGAGAAATAAAGGGCAAGGACACATAGGTGGATGCAAATTGCCAAATCAAAAGGAGTGGAGGATGTAGGCCACATGGAGGAGAAGTTGAAGGATATGGGTAGAGAAATGAGTAGCATAAGGGACAAAGAGGCAATAATGAAAGCTCAGTTATAAGCAGAGAATTCATGGCTAAGGGGACAATTACAAGAAAGGGAAATCCAGTTGGAAGCTATGGAAAATTTATCCTTAGAGGCAATCCAGTGCAAGATGCCATCCAAGTCTTATGCCTTGTATGTCAAGGAACAATGGTTACAATTCCAAATTAATACTTTAGCACATAGAGACAATATTCCCTTCCAAGACTATAGACAATTCATTGATATTTGTGATCAAAGCACCTTGGAAGATAGAGAAAATATGTCTAAGTTTTACCTAAACAACTTGGCCTTGATAGATTTGAATGTGTGGGACCCAAATTCAAAGCTAGGAGACTTGCAATTGATGGCCTTAGCATCATGGATGAATCATGAGGAGGAAAGAGATACAGAGATGAAAAAGGTAATGGAAAGAGACGAGACATAACCATTGATGATAAGAGTTGAACAATCCAATCCAACGGGTGTCATCAGCACCCACAACCTAATTTCAAATGATCCTAAGCTTGCACCTAGGTACCTTGCTGCACAAGAGCAAGCAATCACACATTTTGAAGACATGTTCAGATTGCTAGGAGATGACAGCATGCAAGCTTGCCAAAGGAGATGGAACACCTTGACTTATAGCTTGACATATAGAGAATACCATTCTCCTCAGAGAATAAGAGAGGCAATAAACAAAACACCCATGTACAAGCAAGCTCTACAAAGACTCAAAGTCAATTGGATTGGCTTGAGACTCAATCCACCACTACTTTTAGGAATGTTGGAAGGAAGGAAAGAAGAAGAAGAAAGAAAGTAGTGGGAAGAGATAGAGAGGAAGGCAAGAGTTTATTCACAAGAAGAAGAAACTACAACAGAATCATGGGATGGCAGGGAGTCCACTAGAGCGATGAAGGACATGGATATAGATTAAGTTGCTCAGAGGATGAGCAACACTTTCAGTAGGGGGTGATGATGAGCCTCATCATTGGGTAACTATATGGACCTTAATACACCTCCAAGCTTATTAAAATCAACTCTTCTCATAATTTCTTACATGTTTTAATTATATTTTTCTTAATGAGATGAGTCAACGTAAGATGTATGTCTAATGGTCTAATGTGCATTGGTTGCATATTTTTGAGAGAAAATCATGGAAATTTTGGCTTATTAAGGGCAGAAACTCGAACTCCTCATTAAATCCTCACTCATTCGAATATTCCTTAATCAAATCACACTAGCTCGAAGTTGCAAGAAGCCGCGTCATGGAGATCATGGGCATCCGAGCCAGTGACAGTTAAGAGCCAGTTCATCTTGAGTTTGGGAGCCAAGCCTCCCTATATTTAAGGAAGTTGTTGGAGACTTCATTTGTATAAATAAGGAGGTCTAGAGCCTCATTAGGATTCAGATTTTTTATGTAAGAGCACTAAGCATTTTCGAGTGCAAGTTCGTGGAAAAATATTTCTTATAATTTTTCTGATATGATAATGAGAATGAACATTTCCTTGATCTAGCATTGAGTTGACTCAAAGGGCTGAATCTCTTGGATTAGGGCCCAACCCTAACAGCAAAAGCTCCTCTTCTTGTACTTGTATGTTTATGTTATTTCATAGATTAATTGTTGAATTGGTTTTAGCATTGTTTCATTGCAAGTAGTGGTAAATTTGATTAGTTTGCTTCCATTTGTGCATAGCTTTAGCAATAGTTTAGAGAGGTAAAGGAATACCAAAAATAATGATAACAGGTGGATTTGGCCTCACTCCTCCCTTCAGTGACCATGGTTTTAGAAAAAACTTCTATTAAGCCCCAAAAAGATAGAATTTTGATTTCTTATGGAATTTAGGGTTTTCTACCACTTAGGCTAGCATCTTTTCAGTTTTCAAGGATATGTTTCAATTGTCACTTTTGATATCTTCAGCTTTGTATTAGATCTCATGGTGTTTCACAATATTTTTCAAGTATTTCCATGCATGAACTAGGCAACTAAATAATGAAATTTTGTTTTCTTAAGTTGATTGGAAATCTTTCTTGTTTGATATGATTTGGGGATAAATTCCGTTGAAGTATGTATTGTAGGAGTTTCAATAGTGCATGAATATCTCATGCTAGCAACCCTAGCCTAACCTCATCCATCCATGATCACCAAAATCCACTAAGTCCATCAACTAATTCATCATTCCATAAGGATAACTTTCCAGGTTTGTTGAGCAAATCCAGCCATCTTACAAACTTTGGTTTGAGCTCTAAGGAAGTCCTAACCACCCCCTTGCCTTGTTTCTTCCATCATTCACCTTCCCTAGGCCCTATACCACCTTCCAAATCACCCCTATTGCTCTCGGCTGGATCCTATAGGAATACAGGCGATCCTGTAGGAGCATGAGGACATCCTGTAGGAAGCATTAGGACATCCTATAGGACGACCGATAGTGGCTTGTTTTGAGGCCGATTTATGGAAAAAGCATCTAGGAAGATAGAAGAAGACCCATACTTGCCTCCCAAGTCATTTGACCTTTCACCACCATTCTTAACCCACCTTCCACACCACCAAGAAGATTTAGCATTCACATTTTCACAAAAAAGGGACAAAAAGGAAAAAATAGTTATTGTGTTTACTCATGTGCACAACAGTAGAATGTTTAGTTATTTTAGATTGCATACCTAGGAAAGTTAGGATTACACACATGTTAGCTTAGAATTTTTCCGAAGCAAGATCTCTTAGCAATTAGTTAGATGAGTGGTGTGTTTAAAGCATTGATTTCAGTCTTTCCTTACTGCAATAGACAATATTTCAATTCTCCCAATTAGTGCAAAATTCCCCTTTCTTCATTGGTAATCAAACTTCTTCTTAATCAACAGAAGGCTAGTTTGAGAAGCCATAGTGGTCGATCGCCATTTCAGCAGTGAAAAAGAGTGGACCCATCACATCTGCTTGTGTATACAACATTGTCACCTCCAAGTTTGTATGAACCCCGGGTTGATAAAGTAAAGTTGGTAGCCCTAGGAGTTGCAACATTCTTGCTACAATATTAGTGCTTATCAGATTCTTCACGGTTATTTTCTCCAATGTCGAAGATAAAGCTCGAACCTTTGAGGGAGAGCCCTATTTCTGCAACAATTTGGGCCTCTATATCAAACATTGGGAGGAGTGTTTTAACCCTGATAAGGAGGAATTCATAGCAACACCGATATGGGTAAGATTGTATTCAATTTTAGTCAATTTCTAGATACCGGAAATTCTAGAAGGGATAGGGCAAACGTGAGGGTGTTTTTTCAAAGTCTCAAAGGTCACCATAGGGGGGAAACATGTCATATGCCAGGTTGTGTGTGTATATGAATATTTCTTAGTCGTTACCATATTCTATCGAGCTATATTAGCAAGGAGAAGTTTGGAAACAACCTTTAGATTATGAACATGTTCCATTTATATGTTGGCTCTGTCATGAGCATGGTCACCTGATATGAGAATGTCTGTTAAGATGAAAGGAACAAGTAATAAGAGGCCAGATTGCAAATGACGACCTCACCAAGTTCATAACAAGGAGACAAAACCACAAGAACTAGAGCTCTCCTAACTCAAAGGTGACGGAGGAGAAGAACCCCTTTCAAAACTAGAGGCCATGGAGGAAGATTATCAAAACATGGAGGACACTCAAATGGGCATGACACCTACAAAACTAACTCTAGACAAAAATGCACTAAAATGAAAATTAGAGGAGGAGGAGAATATACAAGGGAGTTTTGATTTTTATGCATTGTTAGGTTTTGAAGAAGTAGCTCCTTTGCTGAAACAAAAGTGATCAAACCTCTCATAGAGGCAAGGTTTTTAGTTACCTTGGTGAATGAATAGGCTCAACAAGATCTGTGAGACTTGGATAAGGAAAATAGATAGCTCTATGAAAATTCTTATCTTCGATGGAAAATGAAGTGACGAAACTCAATAGGGGACTCAATAGCCTAATCATTCCAAGCATTTAAGGAGAAGGGGAGATAAATTCTCTTGAAGGACCTTACCAAAGATCAAAGAAAAAGGTGAATAAACCAATGAATGAAGTAAGACAAAACATTGGAGCAAACCAGGTCATTCTAGATCAAGCAACAACCTTGACATAAATCCATTGTCCCCACCCAACAACTCATCATGAATATAATCTCATGGAATATATGAGGGCTTAATAGAAGGGAGGAACAATGACATGCTAGAGAACAAATTAGAAAGGAAAAACCAACTATTGTTATTTTGGCACAACCTTTACCCATCCCACCAAATACATAGTTGGAACTCCTTCCTCGAAATCCAACTGGTGAAAATGACCTTTGTATAGTGGATGTAAATGATAGTAGGGTAGGAAATAGCCCTAGTATTTCTAATATTTGATTTTGTACTTTGATGGTTTGAAAACGTAGGAGGGCTCTAGAGCTGGTTGCATTTTAATAGACCCGCAACAAAGAAAACATTTGATCTTTTGCTGCTTGAAGTTTGAGTGCACCAATAAGATTGTTGAATACAAAGTACTCATTCTAGGTTTGAAGAAAGCCACCGACCTCAAGGTTGAGGTGATTAAAGAAATAGGTGACTCTAAAATTTCCGCATGATAGGTACAGAATATGATACATTGCTTCACCTAATCTTAAAAGTTATTAACAAGAGGTATAGAATTTTATTTTGTAATTCCAAGATTTTAACATCATTTTTGTTCCTAGAATCCGTAAAGTTTCTTCTAATACATTAGAAAATTCTACTGCTAGGTTGTCACCACTGAAGAATGGATTTTTTGTTGAAAATGTGTATAGGCCATATGTTCTTGATAATATCACTAATTTTTATGTTTTCAATGATGACCAACAAATACTGGACGTTATGGTGAACGTTGATGTATTCAAAGACACATATATTGGCGAAGATGAGAAGGAGAAAGATTTGTAGGACACAACTCAAACAAGAAAAGGCAACCTCATGCCCAAGGGTGTGGTTTCATTGGAGAAGTTGTATGATCTACAAAATCACTTCTAGGGATTAGTCAACACAAAGATCCATAGCTCTACTCTCTGGCATGAACAAATAAATGTTGGTACAGAAGAAGATCTGAAGTTTGTCAATCTTGATACTTGTTGTACGCCACAAGAGTTGCAAGCCTTTATCCGCCTCTTCAAGCATGACCAAGATGTTTTTACATGGACATACAATGATCTTAAGACTTACAACACACGAATAATCCAACATGTAATTCCAATCAAGGATGGGGCTGATCCTTTTCAACAGAAATTGCAGAATGTTCAACCTACCCTTGAGCTCCTTATTTAGAAAAAATTGAGAAAACTAATGGATTCTCAGATCATTTTTAAAGATCGTCATTCAATATGGGTCTCTAATCTGGTTCTAGTAAGGAAGAAGTTCAGGGAGATACATTTGTGTGTTGATTTTTGCAATCTGAATCATTCCTCAGATAAAGACAATTATTGAGTGATGTCAATGGAATATATTTTACAAATAGTATCAAGGTCTGAAATGCTTTTATTATTGGATGGTTTCTCGGGATACAACCAAGTTTTGGTGTCAGAACCCAAAAAGCACAAGACCACATTTTGAACCAAGTGGGGTACATTTTCTTTTAAAATAATTCCTTTTGGACTTGTTAATGCATGAGCTACTTTTCAACATGTGATGGACATCACATTTCACAGTTTAATTGGTCAGAGCATTGTGGTTTACTTAGATGACATGATCATGTTTTCAAAAAGGAGATCTGATCACTTGTGTCATCTAAATAAATTTTTTAAGTGATGTCACAAATATAGGATATCTCTGAACCCCAAGAAGAGAATATTCAGTGTCCAAGGGAAATATCTCAGGCCATATTATCGCAAAGAGTTGGATTAAAGTGGACGTTGAACGAGTCAAAGACTATCACTCATATTCCCTTCCTGATGAATAAGAAGCTATGTAGTCCTTATTAGGGAAAGTCAATTTCCTCCACAAGTTCATCTTAGACTATGCACAAATAGTTAAAACACTACAAGAGATGATAAAGAAGGACACGATTTATAAATGGGATAAAAGGGAAACATACACATTTTCCTTTATTAAGAAAGAAATCACAAAAGCTCTAGCACTATACAATCCAAACTTCGACAAATATTTCCTGCTTTACACCTTCACTTTTTATACTTCTCTTGTTGTCATTCTTAGGTAAAAGGATGATCCAGATAACGAATGACCTATAACATTCATGAGTGTTGGCTTGCAAGGACCTGAACTAAATTATCCTGCCATTGATAAACAAGCTTACCCAATGTACAAGGTGGTAAAACAATTCAGGCCTTATATTCTAAAAGCTCATGTTATTACCTTTGTTCCTCGTCCAGTTGTTAGATCGTTGTTTGTTCAACAAGAGTTGGGTAAAATAAGAGTGAATTGGATGACAAGCTTGCAAAAATACGATCTTGAGTTCAAACCAGTTCACACTATCAAAGGCCACGGTCTATACCAAATAGAGTAGAAGAAACACGTTCACTACAAGATGATCCTTCTGGATGGGAGTAGGGAACAAAAATGTATAATATCGAACAAGCTACCCCCACCGATGCATCCACCTCTTGGTACACAGATGTGCGATAGTATCTTGAGAAAAATACCCTTCCCTCTCATTTATCAACAAGATAGAAGATGGCTACTAGATTGAAATCTCTATCATATTAGTTGGTACATGAAGTTATTTTTAGGAAGTTGTAAGATCCCAAATCGCTAAATAATCAACACATCTAGAATATTTTAGTGTTCTAAATGAAACATTGACAAGCCAAGTATAGAACACAAGGGATCTAAAATAAATGCAACCCTTTATTTATATTAGTAGTTGAAAATAACACATACCGATACAATAAGATTGCAACTCTTGTAAATGGCATGCATGGCTGCTCAATAATGACAAATCTAAACACTGAAGCACAATCGTGGACCTTGAATGGATCCACCAGACAATTACACCCACGACGTTGGATCAAAACTAGAACTACCTCTGCCAAGTTCTCAAATAAAACAAAAATAGATAGATAGACTCCAAATGCCCTCAATGCTTAGCTCTTATTCCCTTTTAAAGTTTGGATGGATTCTCTAGAAGCCTTATTTTATTATTTTCCTAAAAAAACGAACATAAATACCATGGGCCGATACCATGGGAAAACACCACGGTAAATACCATGGAAATATTCTATCCACTTTGACCATATCAAGAAAAGAAAATATTACAAATCCTCCTGCCCAAAAATTGCTTTCCCTCAAGAAATCAACTTCTGTCCACAACAGAAGCTTTTCTACATTGATGCCAAGATCCCATACAACCCCATGTGCTATTCCCTACCTTCATGTTAAATGATCCTGAATGGATCCTTTGATACCTAGATCCCAAAAAATCCTTCGCCCAATCCCTCCTTTGATAGATTCACCTAGATCCCAAGCTAAATTCTGCCCAATCCTGCCCCTAATAGATTCTTTTGGATCCCAATGCCATTTAAGTCCTGGGACTTGTGGGTTATGATACCATGTGAGCCCAAGCTGTAATATGCCCTTGGCTAAGAGTATCCTCCTAGGAATCATCCCATCAATAGAGTTCCAACTCATAATCTCTCGCCAATTCATGCCATGGGAAAGATGAATACCTACACATGGAACAAAACTACTATGCTGAAGTTTCTTGATGCCCCACTCATGTTGCTCCACCCAGTCACTTAACATGATCCATTTGGGGAACTTTTTCCTGATTTCCCCAGTGTATAAAGGTGGGTTGGTAGTGCTACAAGCCTTATCTATGTACTCCTGTAGAGGTTTGCTCTGGAACTCCCAACTGTACTCATCTTTTTGCCTTGTGAGGGACTTGAGCCATTCCTCAACACTGGATAGCTTGGCCACTCACTCGACACATACTTCAATGAACTCCTCAATTTTCCGATTCTCCTGTAAGACAGAGTCTCGTATTGTCCATACTCTTTGCTTCAACATCATAAGATCTTTCTTGAAATACATGAACTTTTCCCAAAAGTCCTTTATTGGTGTTGTGTTGAATGTCTCTGTATTTGTCTGCACCAGATGCCCCATGACCACAACTTCAACTTGAACCTCTGACCAACTCTCTGGGAATGGCTCATCTTACACATTATATCTGTCATGCTACTTCTCATGATTATGCTCATCATGCCGATTCACTACTGTTGGCTCCTCACTCAAATTTTCCTGGTCTCCCACATTTGTGAAGATAATGTGTTGTTCATTTTCTCCCATTACCAAACATTGATACTTCGTTGGACTCTTATTTACATTTGTTTTCTCATATTCTTCATGGATATACCCATTTCTACGAGAGTCTGCCACATCATTAGGAAGACTTATCTCCTTCATTTCCCCATGTATTTTGTTACGCTGACTGATTATTATTGGCTTGTCCTGCAAATCTCTTTGAATAACATTGTGTTGTTGCTCACCATCTCTACTTGACTACTCATATTCTTCAGATGAATCTTCATGATCTGAAGGAATCACCTTTGGTTCTACTGTTGTTTCCCCTTTCACTTGGACATCAATGGTTAAGTACCCAAGGTCCCTTGCAGATAAAGCATAGTCCTCTCCTTCTTAGTTCATTCTTGCTGCAGGTTTTATTTTCTTTGTTCTTGCTTCCTCAATCAATTATCTTCATCTCCTTCCTAGTCAACACTCCTCTGAGCAATTTTATGTTTCGCTTGACCAATTTCTCGACTAGATCATAGGCAACTAGTGATCCCTGTGGTTCCTTCCTCCAAATGGTCAACAATTTGGATCTTAGTATCTTGCATATGTCAACATCGCCTTATAAGAATAAAGAAACAATCTTTTGCGTGATTGTTTTGACCTAGTCTGAATGAGCTGATGTAATACTAGTGTAAAAGTTTTGGAGAAATTGAAAGATTAAATCTTCACATTCTAAATTCAACATGAATGTGCCAAAGTTGAATTTTGCCTTGAGTTTTAAAATTCTGCACCGCTTTTGAAAGGTAGGAAGCATGATGTTATTCAATCCCTGACGGGCTTCTACTATCAATTGCAATATATCTCACATGAGATCATTGCTATAGGGCAATAGTTGCGATATTAGAGCTATGACCCTGCTAAGACAAGAAGCAATTGTGAGCTTGACCTCTTCATAAGGGTGTTTCCAAAGTTTGGGTTGTATCAATGCAAGCATGGATGACTTGAGAGCCCAACTGAGTTTCTTCCATTCTGGTCGCCCCACCTTAGACAAACATATGTCGAATTCCTCCAACTTGTGAATATCTATGTCTGAGTTTGTTTTTAGCAATTCAGATCCAAGTGCGAAGAGCTTAGCCCCTCTTCCCTATCCTTCATTTGCTTCCCATGGGTGCTTCTTCTACAAAATAGCATAGACTCTTTTTGAGAATGGTCTACTGCTTTGACCATCATTTTGGTCTAAGGAGACATTGCTACGTAAAAGACCATATATTCTCACTAGTTCATCAAAAGTTTTTGGGTGTTTTCCAAGGTCTCTTCAAGACAACCCATCTTCTCATATACCATAACAGAGGAATATGAATTCTTCAAACATCTAATTAAGAAATAAAAACCCACCCTCTTTTTTTTTTTAGTTTTCCAAATTCCTCTCCCGATCATTCAAGTCACATTTGACACATAGCCTTTTTCACTTTTATAATTTCAAGAACCTTTTTAACTTGACTCAAACTTTGATTCACACTTAATCCTCAACGGGTCGACTCATTCAATAAGGACAGAATTAGAAGCTTGTTGATGCAAGAATATATAAGAACAAGCTAGGACTGCTTCTCTGCTGAATATGAAAAGATACCATAGAACCTTGCTTCTAGCTCGGATCCTCAGACTTTTTTGGCACAATAACCGGAAGAAGGCATTGTATATCCTAAGTTTGTTATAAGTTAGTGAAGCCCTTTTGTCAAACAGGTTGCCGACGATATTGTTGTGGGTGAATTTCTTTTATATATATATATATACTGCCCAAAATTCAGGGAACTCCATCTAGGTGGTTACAAGTGACCATAATCAGGTACAAGAGGTACATCAGGCACTAATTCTCAAGGGAATACTTAGCCATATGGATTGAATACGACACCTTATGAAGATTGTAATGGCTTTCCAAACGCTGCTTCTGCGTGCTCCCTTAAATATTTAATGTGCGGAGGCAATATATGTTGTCCCAATGCACAAAACACGTTCAACTTCGAGAGAAAACCCGCAACCAGCAACAGAAATCATGTTCGACTGAGAATGAAAGAGAATTTGGTCCCAAATATACAGTGAATTCGACCAACGTAGGGAATGAGGAATTTGACCCCCTTTTTTTTTTAGCGAAACATTAGGTAAACTTATCTTACCACATATTCATCAGCATTTGAACTCAGAGTGAAATTATCATCATCATTCAACCAAGTATCTCAGAAATGAATAGGTAACAGATTGTCCCAAGTATTAACCACGCGAGTCACAACTTATATACTACGTTAGTTGCACTAGAAGTGAAACAAATGCAACTTTATGTGACTGTCATGAGTCTGTAACAACGAAACCGTCATTCAACACGTACCTGATTTGCATCGATCCAATAGTGAAGAGAAAGTACAAATGCATCGTCATCAACTATAGAGTATAAGAGAAGATTCCAATCATCTTACAACAATGACATTGTCGGGACCAGTGAACATCAATGTAACTTGGCCCAAGGATTTGACTTTATATCTGGAACTAAGGGTGAATACATCAGCTGATTTCCTTTCTTGAGTTCAAAATGCAAGAGAATTCAAACCCTTCCTTTGAAATTTTCACCATGATCTCAATGCAAAACCAACTCCCTAAATCACTTAGGGATTGGTCTTCCATTAACTAATTGCTTCAGGGCTTTTACTTAATAACTATTCGACCTGAATTGTGAAAGGGATTAGCTCGACTTCCTTGTCAAAATATTTCATTCTCTGCTGCTACAACGAGTTATACCACAGAATTGATGGCACTTATAGTCCAAGCAGACTTAATAGGACTTGAAGAAGAAATTTTGACCTCCCTTGGGATTGAACTCGGCCCTTAATAATTGATCTTCAAACCTGCTCAAAGAAAACCCACAAATGTGCAATTTGTCCCTTCTTCAAGCTTTAGATCTAATGCTCCTCCCACCCTCTGCTATCCAATAAATGGATCTATGACGGTGATGTGCTCTCAGTAGGATTCCAAACCTTGTTGTAGGGCTCCCTTGTGCTGCGAATACGTGGAGCGACCCAATGTGTTGTCGCCAACAATCACCCGGTCTTGCAAGTTCTTGATCCGTCGACTTCACTTCACAACATGAGTTTTCAATATTGCAGATTCCCTGATCAACGATTTCTTTTAATCGACGTCTTATAGTGATGTAGCGGCCTTTTAAGGAGCACTTCCTATTGAGATCCGTTCCCTTGAATTTCAGCTCTGCATTGTGCTTTAGTTAGGATCAACAACACTGCAAATATATCTATTGTCCTCCTTCAGCGCTAGTGGATACCTTGACTGCAATAAACTATGACAAACGTTCTATGAGTCTAGGGGCTGCAGTTCAGTATTCAGGACCTTTAGCTGATATAATCTACTCCAATCAACCTGCACAGAAGCTCCAAAAACCAATACCCTCAAACAAAAACAAAAATAGATGAGTGAAACCCTTGACATATATCGATCTGAAGAGACCAACTAGGGTGATATCAAATACCATCGAAGATGGAAATGCTAGCTAGGGTGAGAATAAATCCCATTGAATTTCTCTGCATAAAACCCTCAAGCTAGTAAGATACACAACTCTGATACCACTGTAAGATCCCAAATCGCTAACTAATCAACATATCTAGAATATTTTAGTTTTCTAAATGAAACATTGACAAGCCAAGCATAGAACACAAGGGATCTAAAAGAAATGCAACCCTTTATTTATTTTATTAGCTGAAAATAACACATACCCATACAATAAGATCGCAGCTCTTCCAAATGACATTCATGGTTGCTCAATAATGACAAATCTAAACATTGAAGCACAATCGTGAACCCTGAATGGATCCACCAGACAATTACACCCACAGGGTTTTCGTCCCTGGGATCAAAACTAGAACTAGCCTCTGCTAAGTTCTCAAATAAAACAAAAATAGATAGATAGACTCTGGATGCCCCCAATGCTTAGCTCTTATCCCCTTTTAAAGGTTGGATGGACTTTCTATAAGCCTTATTTTACTGTTTTCCTTGAAAGCCGAAGGTAAATATCATGGGCGGATACCATGGGAAAACACCACGGTAAATACCATGGAAAGATTCTGTCCACTTTGACCATATCAAGAAAAGAGAATACTACAGAAGTACCATAATGGGGTCCTTCTCAGGTGCTTAGAAGCACCTGATTCAGAAAGGGTATCTCGTGACCTCCATAACGAACTAGCCGTAGGGCATTTCGTAGGTGACACTACTATGCACAAGATTATTTGGGCCGGTTTCTATTGGCCCACACTTTTCAAAGATGCTCATGTTTATGCCCGAAAATGTCTAGTTTGTAAAAAATGCATTGCCTAAGATAAGAAATTAGCTACCCCATTGCAACCCATCACTATAGAAGAACCATTCCAACAATGGGGCTTAGATGTTATTAGTAAGATCTTTCCACACTCATTGAAGTAACACTTTTATATTCTCACTACTACAGTTTACTTCATGGGGTGGACAAAAGAGGTTCCTCTCAAGCAAGTGAATGATTAGGAAGTCATCAGTTTCCTCAAGCATAAAATTATCACTACGTTCAAAATTTCGAATTCAATTGTTTTTTGTAATCCAAAATATTTCTCATCGCTTAAAATTTATGATTTTGCATTAGAAAATAACATTGTATTGAAACGTTCAACTAAGTAGTATCCATAGGGAAACAATCTTACTGAGTCAACCAATAAGAACCTTATCTCTATCATAAAAAAGATGGTCTTCTCTAAACAAAGGAACTAGCATAATGCTTTTGTGAATGGGTTGACCATGTCGTGCCGAAAGCTTATATGAAAACCTTTTTGTACTTTCTAGTGTATGGAAAAGAAGCCATCCTGCCTCCGAACATTTACCTTCCTAACCTTCGACTACCACAAGAATGATCCAAGTAGATATTGGTGGCCACCCGCCTATTCCATTTGGACCCCTACCATTGTTTCTTTTTTAGTTTCCTTAATTGTAGCACAACTTACTATTTTTCACAATTTTTGGGGTCCTAAACTTTTGGAGCCATTTTGAGGGACTAAAAGATGTTTTTAGGGAAACCGGAGAGACCCAAAATGTTCCAATCAAATTTGATTTTTGCCCTCTCTTTGAATTATTTGAAATTAGGTATTATGATAGTCAAACAAAGATCGTATACTAAAGTTACAACGCCGAAAAGTTGATAAACCTGTTTGCCCAAATGAGGCCCACAGTTTTGACACTTCATCTCCTAAGTTTAGGTTTTTGGATGTTTAGGGTTTTCCATTGTTTCTCAATAATAAATAGGCCTTTGAGCCTCATTGTAACATAGTTTAGAGACATGTAACCACCACATCTCTTCTCGGAGATAAGTTACGATCGCTCAAACTATTTTATTTCCATTTCTATATGTAAGCATATTTCAGTTTTTGGACATTAACATTGCGTTTTCGTTTCAGGTTTTCGGAGCATTAAGCCATCAATATGTCAAAATGAAACAAATTAATTGTGCAAACAGGTGGTCCATAATAGAACATGTTTCTTGTAATGGAGTGATATGGGGAATTGAAGTTGATCCTTTTACAAATATTGAAGTTGTCTCTGAAGCAAAGAATTTCCGCTGTTTGGATTAACATAAATTAGGATTTTGATTTTGAACATAGATTTCTGGTTCCCCTGTTTGATTTAACATAGGTTTTAGGATTCCTTTGGAGCATAGTTTTTTTCTAAAGCTTTGAAAATTTTCACTTCATCTGACCAATGCAGACCTCTAGGTTCGTCTTATTAGGTCGGAAGAAATCATAATAATCGGTGAAAAGAATAAATACAAGCAATCAAGCTAAAATACTTAATCGGATAGGAAGCCAAAACTACTCTCTTGTTTTTTGCTTCAAAGTAGAATTTAGGGTATAGGTTGGTAGGCTTCATCTTCAAAACTTGCCATTGAAATATACATGGGAATTGCATAGAACTTCATCCTCAAAACTTGGTAGGCTTCATCCTCAAAACTTGCCATTAAAATATGCAAGGGAATTGCACAAAAGCTACAAACACTAACAGTGAAAATATGATAATCTGTTTATCTCTAAAGCCAAAAAAGCATTTGCAGGTTCATACATTTTGTTTATTGTTTACATATATCAGGATCATATGTTGAAATTTGACCACGCGGAAGGAATTATTTTTATTTCTGAATGAGATCCTACGTTCTGATTACTTTCCTTTCAGTCCATGGACTTGCGATCGAGAGGTTCGCTGATTGTTGTCACAAAATTCAATACAGTTGAAGGCATCCAAAGCTGAGGTTAGAGCGGAATTGGAGGTGTGAATTTTTTAGGGATGGGTTGCGTATCTTCCAAGAGATTTTTAAGATCAACCAGTTTCCAAGAGAATTTGAAGTGGCCATTTCCTCTGGTCACAGTGATATCGATACTAGATGACTTGGTCCTAACAAACAACCATGAATTTTTTTCTTTGATTCGCAAGGTCAATAAGCTTGCCAAGAAACTTCCAGCTCCATCAGAGCCAGAGAATGTACTTCCTTTTATCAGCAAAGATTCTAAAGGTGAGCCCTTTTCTTGCTTTGCTTGTTGAAATTCGTCTCTTTGTTGTTCTTCTGAAGTAAAGAATTTTGATTTGTCTATTGGCATCTGATTTGATTTTGAGTGTTTCAAATACACTATCAGAATTTTAAGGCATTCAACTTGAAATGGTTGCCTTTCCATTTTTCTTTTTTCTTTTTCTAAATTGCTTTGAAGCCCCAGTAATGAGCCCATTCAACAGGTAAATGGCCTTTTAAAGGTCAACCACTAATCACAAGCATTTTCCTTTGCGAAGCTACTGTGATAACGTACTCTTCCATTAAAATCCCCTAAAACTTCCACCTGCATCATTTGCTTATTCATACTTGTGGGAAGTTCAACACCGTGAGGGTGACTAGACATGTCGTAACTTCACCCCTGAATTAGGAGTCTACTGGAAACCTTTCCCCTTTAATAAATTCGAGTATTCATCAAACCTTTAGTTTACAACAAGCATAAACTGATCAAGATTTCAATCACTGACATACTTAAACATTTACAGGTGAAAGGCTTATTACTGGAAACCATGTTAGAGTGAACTCAAATTTGCAATTGGAGAGTTCATTGAAAGAAGAAAAATCAGAAAAACATGAAGCTGCAGAGAGAGAATCAGAAGAATATAAGCCTATAGAGAAGGACAAAGTAGAGGTCATTTTTACATGGGAACTATGGGAAGGCCTTGATGATGGAGAAACGTATCATGTTTCTTTGGAAACTGGATCAGATTCCGATTCACTTTCTGCTAACAGTAGTGACATACGGGAGGAAATGAATGAAGAGTTCTCCGGTGAAGATTTCAATATCCAAATCTCTGAAAAGTTTTCATACTGTGGAGGAATATGATGCTTTTCTTGCCAGGAGGAAGAGTCTACCCCTTTGGGATAGAAACTCCAAAAGGCATCTTTATTATTCAGGGCATGAGCGCATAGAAACTATCAATGAATTTAGCTTGACTTCACAATCTAGCCTATCTTCATGTCCATCACTGAAAGAAACATGATTCCAGTTGATCCAAAATGGATCTTGGAAAAAACAAAAACCTCTTAAGTCTTCAATTATATTTAAATGGGAAAATATGTTTTAAAAGCCCTTTAAAGAACTATCGCATTATGGCCTTTTATCGCATCTCGAGAAAATATACGGTTCATCGCATATATCCATATATATATTACAATGGAGTTCGTTATCGCATCAGGAAAAACCAAGGTTTAGCGCTAAAAGACCATGGCCTTTTGGAACTACGACAACGAGTAGCACGAGTTAACGAGGGCCATTGATCGAGCGCATAGATCAATGGTCCAGATCAACTACCATTTTGCATTGTAGGGGATGAAATGGAGGTTAAACCATGTGCACGTTGAATACCTGCTGACTGCAGGATTGAGGGATTGCATTATTCGACGCATAACGGGCGCAAAGGTAATCGGGCATTAACTTAGATATTGGACACGAACTTTTATGGACTGGGTGTTTATAAACCCCATCGGATCCGTAAGGATTGTTAAGGGTTGGGCAAGTTGTTTTCTCGAAATCGCTAGAGACCGTTGGATCTACTAAGCGTAGATCAATGGCGGAGGATTGTTGATCGGGTTTGGTTGTGCAGAGGAAGATCTTAGTGGTCGATCTGGTGGTGGAAGACCAACGGTGGAGATTTACTCGCATCGCAACATAGCCAAGGGAAGGACTTACCGAGGGCTTGAGACATTGCAATATGCGATTGCCGATCGCCATATCGCATCACAACAATACAAAGGAGCTGGCATGCGATATGTAATACACCTGGACCCGATAAGGATTATAGGTCGGGTTTAAATAAATTTGAAGTCTGGTTTCTTTGGATTTCTTTGTATTTCCCCATGTATTGATATATGGCCACATGCAATGCGATATAGCGATAATATGATAACGCCGGACCCGAAAGAGTTTATGGATGCGAATATATATATTTTGAGTTCCGATATGAAGCCATTTGTCGGGTTTTCTATGTACTTGGGGTTTTTCTATTATAAACCCAAATACAAAGGAACCTGCGGCGTGTGACTTGCGATAGTGATATAAAAGCGAACTCGATGGAATTATAGGGCGGATTCAATTATATTTGAAGTCTGATAGAAAGAATTTTGGTAGATTTTTCAGCATTTCTATGTATTTCTCTGTGTAAACAGAGAAACGACTTTTTGGGGATTTCAAACGTGCCAATGGTCATTTCCGTTTAAAAACAGGTGGCCACCATACCTAAAGGCGTTCCACAATGATTTTTTAACGCTTAGAGGGGATTTGAATGGACAGAGGCTGGGAGACAGAGAGATCGAAAGGGAAAATGAACAGACAAGCGTTGATAAGCTTAAAAGCTACTCAGTGTCAGAGAGAGAGAAGGGAGTTGCTAAGATAGAGAAAAAGCAAAACGCAGAGCCGCGAGACAGAGCCAGAGCCAGAAAGCCGAGAGCTTTAGAGCCAAGAATAAGATGGTGTTCTAAGCCCATTGTGTTATGTGTAAACTAGTGGAGTTGAGCATGGAGCTTGTAAAAGAATTGCTGCCATAATGTCAACGAGCCTAGTTGAGTTGACTAGAGCCTAAGGAGACATAGCCCAGGAGTTTTGGGTGAACTCCATATTAAACTTGCTATCTTATGTGTTTGTTATTTGTTGTAATATTTTATAGTTATATGTATGTTATATCAGCGTAAACAACAAAATTTTAAAGCGCATAATCAAATTTAAAATAAACACTAGCATACACCTTATTTTCAAGCACATTATCAATTCCGTAGTTGGTTAATCATTTGGGTTTTGGGAATATATAAGATTTGGGAGTGGGAGAGGTTCTTGTAAGCTTGACAAGAAGCCTTTAGTGCCCCATTTTCAGATCAAGTGGTATCAGAGCTTGAGATTGATTAACCCACTTTCAAAGAAGGTTATATCAGAATGCTTGATTGATAGAGCAAAGGTTGCTGTTTGAAAGGTGTTTAAACAGTCAGAGGTTGATTGAATGTTTGTTTGCACACTGACTATTGTTTGAGTTTGCAGAGGTGAAGGGAAAGCTATTGATAGCTCAGTCCAGGAAGGACAAGAAGGAAGAAGGGCTGAAGGCATTCTTCTTATCCCAAAGGACTTCAAAGAAATCCTTGAAGCACAAGAGGTTTGTTGCAAAAGGTTGCTTGGATAAGCTCTTTGTTAATCTTGTTTGAAGTTCTTTTGTTCATTGGCATAATGACAACTTCTACAAGTGAATACTCAAATTCCTCCTTCATCACAAGATTCTTTGACGGAGACATGAAGCAAGACTTGTTCATCATGATGGACAAGGTGAGGGAAATGTATGAGGATGGAAGGAAGAGTAGCATACTTAGAGAGCAGTTGAATTCTGTGAAGGAAGAGAAGCAATTGCTCTATGACAAATTGTAGGAAATGGAAAGGAAACTTCATATTTCAAATATGAAGCTGAAAATGATGTATGAGTTGGAGTCACCGCTCTTTGTTGCCAAAGAAGCCTTATTCAAGTATCAGCTTGAAGAAGAGGTAAACCATTCCTATTTGTCTTCAAATTCTTCTAAGAATGCTTATATTGGTTCTTTTGAAAAACATACCAGAGACATAGGTTCCAAGTTAATGTCCAAGATTGGCTATGAAGGAAAAGGCTTGGCTAAACATGCACAAGGTATTGTTGAGCCAATAATGGTTGAGGAAAGGCCTAAGTATTTGGGTCTTGGCTATGGATAGTCTTATGGAGAAATTTCCAAAGCTGCCATGAAGGCCATTGAAACAGTTCCAAGAAGGAGTTTCATTTCGGGTCCTCTACCTCAAGAGTGTGGAGATTGTATTCAGGAGGAATGCAATAGCTTGAAACATCATTTGCAGGATGCAGGTGTTCAAAAGCACACACTTGAACCAGAGAGTTGTGGAAACTCTATCAACCTTGAAGAGATTGATGGTGTTCCAAAGGGTGCCACTTCTTCATTTGATTCACCTCCTCACGAAGGCAATCAAGGTATAAATCTGGTTCTAATCATCTTCCTTTTGATTTTGCAAAGCATGATAAATTTCCACATAGATATGGTAAAATAATTGCATGTTCCTTTTGTGGTTTGGATAACCATAATGTTTCTAGATGTTGGAAGAGGATAGCCACATGTAGGAAACTTTTGAAGGAAAGGAAGCAAGAAGCCAAAGGTCCATTGGACAAGGCAAATCATGCTATCAAGAGGATGCACATGTGTTGCACTTACTTCCATAAGCAAGGGCATCTTGCTGAAAAGTGTTGGACTATGAATCCAGCAATGCTTCCACGGAAGTTGAAGAAAGTGGAAAGAGAAGATGGCATAAATGGAAATGAAGTTTCCATGAATGATGTGTTTCAGGATGATTCACATGTTGACGCTAATGTGCAGACAAAGGAAAGACCTTTGAAATGGATTGGTAAGAAATGGTTAGAGTTCTTATCCAATTAAGATTGCATGTCTATTGATATAAGGCATCTGTTTGCATTTCTTTGTTAATGGAATGCAAGTTGCAGGATTTTACCAAGAAGATGAATGGAAAAGTTGAGTAGGAGACTTACTTTGTTGCTGCAACATTATATTTCATTTCAGTTTCGAAAGTACAATGTGCTTAAGCAAAAGTTGAAGAATGAAATGCATGCATGAGAATGTTGTGCATGAACACAGAGATGTTGATGATTTCCTTGTTTTTGAATATGTATGTGTAATTAACTTGCAGGGTTCATTGCTTTGACATGCATGTGATGCAAGGTTGACTTGGGAGAAGTTAACTTGGTCTCCAAGATGGAGATAGTGATGAAATGTTTTCATCTTTGAAAAAGAGTCCTAGAGGTTTTTTTCTACATGCTTGACTTGAGGGGTCATTTGTTTTAAAGACATGTTTTGTGGGCTTGTTATCTAGTCCATCATTTGTATGCAGATGTAAGACATGGAGGTGTTCACAAGATGTGAAAATCTGTTTCTTTTATTGAAGCAGGAGGTTAAGCCATCCAGTTGTTGTCTTTATTTCTGTTATTGTTAACAGTTGTTGTTGGCAGCTTGTCAAACAGGTACAAATGAAAATTTTGTGGAGCAGACGTGACTTCACATTGGTTTGAGCCACCTTGGATCAATGATCAAGGTAGAGAATTCTCAGCAGGAGTTCTTAGGAAGGCAAGGAGGAAAACAATTCTTCCCAAGAGGACTAGCATATCTAGGAAGGAGAGTGGTCAAAGGCTTTGGTTTAGAGGTACTATGCAAGGCAAGTGTATGGAGGCTGAAAGAAGAGGGTGAGGTACTCTCATTTACTGTTCAGATCAGTATGTTAGTCTTTTGGAGACCAAAACTTCTTTTAGTGGGAAGGTGTGATCCAAAATGGATCTTGGAAAAAAAAACTCTTAAGTCTTCAATTAGATTTAAATGGAAAAATATGTTTTAAAATCCCTTTAAATAACTATCGCAATATGGCCTTTTATCGCATCCAGAGAAAATATATGGTTTATTGCATATTAATATAATATATATATATATATAATATTATATTATATATATATATATATATATTATCTATATCTATATCTATATCTATATCTATATCTATAATATATCTATATATATATATATATATATCTATATCTATATCTATATCTATATCTATATCTATATATTATATATATTATATATAGATATATATATATATATTACAATGGAGTTCATTATCGCATCAAGAAAAACCAAGGTTTAGTGTTAAAAGACTGTGGCCTTTTGGGACTCCGACAATGATTAGCGCGAGTTAACGAGGGCTGTTGATCGATCGCATAGATCAACGGTCCAGATCAACTACCATATCTTATTGTAGGGGACCAAAATGGAGGTTAAACTATGTGCACATTGAATACCCACCAACCGCAGGATCGAGGGACCACATCATCCAACGGATATCGAGCGTAGAGGTAATCGGGTGTTAACTCAGAGATTGGACCCAGAATTTTATGGATTGGGAGTTTATAAACCTCATCAGGTCCGTAAGGATTGTTAAGAGTCGGGCAAGTTGTCTGCTCGAAATCGCCAGGGACCATTGGATCTACTAAGCGTAGATCAATGGTGGAGGACTGTCGATCAGATTTGGTTGTGCAGAGGAAGATCTTAGCTGTCGATTTGGTGGCAGAAGACCAACGACGGAGATTTACTCGCATCGCAACATAGCCAAGGGAAGGACTTATCGGGGGCTTGAGACATTGCGAAATACGATCGCTAATCACCATATCGCATTGCAACAATAGAAAGGAGAGGGCATGCGACATGTGATACACCTGGACCTGATAAGAATTATAGGTTAGGTTTAAATAAATTTGAAGTCCGGTTTCTTTGGATCTCTTTGCATTTCCCCATGTATTGATATATGGCCACATGCAATGCGATATAGCGATAATGCGATAAAACCGGACCCGAATGGGTTTATGGATGCGAATATATATATTTTGAGTTCTGATATGAAGCCATTTGTTGGGCTTTCTATGTATTTGGGGTTTTTCTGTTATAAACCCAAATACAAAGGAACCTGCGACTTGCGACTTGCGATATAAAAGCGGACCTGAAAGAATTGTAGGGCTGATTCAATAATATTTGAAGTCCGATAGAAAGCATATTGGTGGATTTTTTAGCATTTTTGTGTATTTCTCTGTGTAAACAAAGAAACGACTTTTTGGGGATTTCAAACGCGCCAATCGTCCTTTTCGTTTAAAAACAAGTGGCCACCATACCTGAAGGCATTCCACAATGATTGTTTAACACTTAGAGGTAATTGAACAGACAGAGGTCGAGAGCCAGAGAGCCCGAAAGGGGAAACGGACAGACAAGCACCGATAAACTTAAAAACCACTCAATGTCAAAGGGAGACAAGGGAGTTGTTGAGACAGAGAAAAAGTAGAAGGCAGAGCCATGAGACAGGGCCAGAGCCAGAAAGCTGAGAGCTTCAGAGCCAATGATAAGATGGTGTCTAAGCCCATTATGTTCTATGTAAACCAGTGGAGTTGAGCGTGGAGCTTGTAAAAGAACTGTTGCCACAATGCCAGAGAGCCTAGTTGAGTTGACTAGAGCTTAATGAGATGTAGCCCAAGAGTTTTGGGTGAACTCCATATTAAACTTGTTGTCTTATGTGTTTGTTATTTGTTGTAATATTTCACTGTTATATGTATGTTATATTAACATAATCAACAAAATTTTAAAGCACATAACCAGTTTTAAAATAAACACCAGCATACACCTTATTTTCAAACACATTATCGATTCCACAATTGGTTAACCATTTGGGTCCCGGGAATATATAAGCTTAATTCCGCAATTAGTTAATCATTTGGGCTTGGGAATATATATGCTCTGGGAGTGGGAGAGGTTCTTGTAAGGTTGACAAGAAGCCTTTAGTGCCCCATTTTCAAATCACCAGTTGTTATTAATTGGAGAGAGGAGTTAGAATATGATGATGATTGCTCTTTTGAGATCTCTGTCTTGCAGCCCTCTTTTGATCTAAGTGACACGAAAACTGATCTTAATAGTTACATCCCACAAACACCTTCAGAAAGCAATAGCAGTGAGGAAAACGTTGGCATCACACTGACAGTTTCAGAAAACAACAACAGTAAGGAAAACAATGGCCTCGCAAAAACAGTTTTAGAAAACAATAGCAGGGAGGAAAACAATGGCATCGCACAGACAATTGCATAGAACAGTGGCAATCAGGAAAACAGTCACAGGGTGGAGACGAGTATAGGAATCACTGGTCTGGAAGAGGCAAATTTAGCAAAATATCAACCCACAGAGACAAATTCAGGTGAAGGAAGAATGCATGTAAGAGCTAAGCTGAATGATCTTGGTGGTATCACTATTCCAAGAACTCCTGAGTTTTCTGCAGTAGGAAGCTTGAAAGAGTGGCTGACGGGTGGAGAGCATATTTATTCACTAGGTGTGTCTACTGAATTGTCATTAGGCTATTTTGAATTTGGGGAAAAATCATGTAAGGCCAGTGATGATGGTAACTCTGGTCAGCCATCAGGTGATGGAGCTAAAGTGGAAACAAATTATTGCCCTGTTTTTAATATCGATGACAAATTAGCAAACGATGCAAATTCAAGTGTTTACTCTGATTCTGGGGTTTTTGCCATAGAAAATAAAAAATGGGACTATCCCCATTTTGACCCAGAGCTGTTAGCCTTATTTGAGAAGGCTTTTCAGCAGCTGTCTGAAGAGGAACAACATCTATTGAGGCAATTTGATGAAGATTCAAATTTACCGTGCAGGAAATCATGTGCAAAAGACAATGAAGATAATCTACAGGGTAGCAGCAGGACAGAGGACACCGAAAGGAAAAATACCTGTCTTTCTAATAACGGAGAATTATGATCTTCAAGATCCCTGGATATTAGAGAAGTTTTGGCAACAGTTCTATGACAACAGACGAGTGCAAGTTGGCTTGTGATATTATAAAGCATAACATGCAATATGAACAGTCAGAACTAGTCACAAGGAGCTATTCCATCTCAAGCACACCATCCAAATAAGAAAATGTTCTAAAAATGTTTTTGATATCAAAGTCAGATTGTTTATGTGTTGTTGATAGTTACAATCCACTTTTACAATTGTACCTGTGTAGTAGGTATGACATACGGATAACTGATTCCTTAGCATTTGGTTTTAGGAAAAAAATCCAACAATACCTTAACTTCTGTTTTCTGTGAAGAGAACAGCAGCCAGATTAAATTTGTATTATTGGAATTCAGAAGCATTTCTCAGCTTGTAGAGTTATTTAGAGAACTCGGATTGGCATATTTGAATTGATGCAATCAGTAAGGCACGATGTTTATCTGTTTCACACTTTTTGTGAAGGAGTGATATAGGACTGCCTAGTTACCAGAAACGGGACGATGTCTGCCGTTTCTGGCAGAAACCTTTGGAGAAACCCAAACCATACTAGAAACGTCGTCTGCAACGGCCGTTTTCGTTTTCACTAGCAAGAAACAGTTTCCCGCGAAACGAAACAGTTTCTTCTCGCCGTTTCTGGATAGACTTGCAGTTAAATTTATTTTTTCGGACTCAGGTTAAATTTAATTTTTTCAAACTGTCGGTTAAATCGAGTTTCAGATTGTGAACAACCCTAGTTCCCTCTCAATTGCTGTGCTGAGCCTGTTGATATATTTAAGTACAACTTGTTGTTCATCTTTACAATTTTTCAACTTTATGTTTGCTGATAAAAGTGATCAATATAGTCTGACATTTGCTGTCTTGTTTGCAACTTTACTGCTCCGGAAAGTACCGCATTATCTTGATATTCCTCTCATATCCCACAGGGAAAAAGTCAAAACTCTTATCAGTTGTTTAAGCTATTCCATTACAAGTCCCTTTACAGCTTGGCGAGCCAACTTGGCAAGTTCTGTATCAAGGTCCATTATAAAAGGCATGATTTCAATGTTTGCTTACACTTTAAATCGATTTTTCACAATTGGAGTGAATGGTGGTTGAACTTTTAACACCCGATCTGATTTATTTTACCGTCAATTTTTTTATACCTAGAAAATAATTTCTTCACAAATGCATTCTGAAATTGTAAAAACAAATACGCTGGTGTTTTCAACTTTTGAACAGTATAAATTTGCTCTGGAAAATTTGCTCAGCAAATCATTCCCAAATAGCCATAAAAAAATCACAGTACATTTGCCCCAACAAATTCTCCTTCATTAATTTTCTCAGGAAAATTCAGGGCTCCTCATACAGGGAAAATGGCCCTTCGAAATACACAGAAAAATAGCAAAATTTGAACCTGGAAATTTCCAGATGTGGAAGAATATAGGGCAAGTGAAGTTAATGAGATTATTCTAGCATGATAACTACTTGTGAGGTATTTTAGTTTTTCTTCTTAGCACAATCTTCACTCAGCTAGACCTTTTGCTTCATTGTCCCCTTCCATTCTCCTACCACCTGGCAACTCTGGTATAATGGGATTTTTTTTCCAGCAAACATAATGGTGGCGTCTTGTCCAGACCATCAATCTACCCCACAAGACTTCATTTATGGATCTACAAAATTATCACTTCTTTCTTAAAACTAAATTAGTATTTACAATTGTTTTTTTACAATTTCATGAGCAGAAGCATTGCAGGTTTATGATTAATGCTTTGTTTATATTGTTCACCTTTAATATGGTGTTTTTCTCTCTCCTCATTTCTTATATGCGAAACCTCCAAACTTCGTTTCTCGTACCGTTCTCGTTTCCCGTTGCATTTCCCGTTTCTCGTTTCTGGTAACTAGGTATAGGAGTATGCACTTTCAACACTGGGATTTCCATTACATAATCAGTGCAGAGCTGGAGTTGTATTGAAAAAGAATGCAAAGTTCAATACCCTCTCAATTCGAATTAGGAGCCTTGGAATGGGGATGTGAGCATCTATTGTTCTATATCTAGCTTTTTAATTGTAAACTCAATGTTCTTGGTAAATTTCAGGGTATGTAAAGAGCATGGTTAAGAAGAATAGAGGGTCAAGCTAATGTATTGTAGTCTTTTCAGTTTAATCCTTTGAGGTGTTTCAAACAATGTTGCACACCCCTACCAAGGATCTTCAAGAGCAACAGAAAGCTGGATGTAATAACTAGATTTCATGTGCTTGTCCTATTTGTACTGGTAATGAGGAAAATTAACTATTTTGATATAATGATGCCTTAGCATTATAGCTTCCTGTAAACCAGCACCAACCGTCAGAAGAATTGCATTCTCATAATATGAAAATGTCATAACAATATGAAGATCATGTTATATCGCACCACCATATAGGTCTCAGAGCACCAGATGTTTCTGTGATTAGGCTTTGCATTTGTTCAGTTAGCCAACACTTGTGTCAGTAAACATGAGAGTTGTTTTGGTGTTGGAGATGAATCTTGTTAATAAAATATTTGTTACAGTAAACTTGGGCAACCGTGTTTAGGTTTATATTTGTTATGATAAATTTGATTTAGTCATATAATCAATTTACAGTGGATTGGATTGTTTATGGGTTCAAAGTTTTTGTAATCCATGAATATAATAATTTTTTAAATTATTTATTAGTTATTGAAATTATTAATTATTGTTGGAGTAACTGTAACATTTAGTTATTAATTATTATTAGTATAGTTGTAACATTTATTTTAATGGAAATCAATTATGTGAATTAGTAGTTATTTTGAAAATATGGGACTAACTATCCACTCAAAGTAATGAGAAAGGTTTGGAAGTTTACTAATACTTGTTAGTTTTGGTATAAGGGTTTGGAAGTTTATTAATACTTAAAAGGTTTAGTGTAATAGAAAACCCCAATATGGTATTATTGGGAATCAATTACTTAGACTTATAGCCCATAAAAACATGAGACTAACTACCCTGCAAACATGAGATTAATTACCCATCCAAAATAATAATAATAAATATTTAGAAATTTACAATTACTTACAAATTTTACTATAAAAGAAACCTCTACCATAAAATAATAAATCAAAACCTACTAACTAAATCAATTCCAATATTGACACTGTGAAGAGACTCCCCATACAGACTAAGGAATCAATTTCAATATTACACTTTACATAGGCTCCAGGGAGCAAAACCAGAGATTATTTTTTTGAGGTAGGTGGTCTGCCCATATTCTAGGTCAAGCTAAAAAGTGCTTTTTTTTTCCACCAATAGTTGCAGCCAACTAGTCTCCACTAAGAGCCGCCCAACATTATCAAATAATTTTCTATTCACTTTGGTCTTGAGCTGTCTTTCGGTTATTTAGTTGTCAGTTCTTAATCCGTCATTTTTGGTGTAAAGAAAAAGAGTTGTTCCCGACAGATTAAGCTTTTGCTTTTGACTTCAAGTTAAAGCTCGTGGAGTGTATATATTCGAAAATACATTTTGGGAATGTTTTGCCCATAAATTTATTTCAGTATTTAACTTTCCTAAAAAATCGTATGCATATAAAAACTTATTACATAAAAATTTAAGGTTGAAATTTGCATATTCGTTAAATATTATTTAACTTCCTTCAAAATTCATATACAGGTAAAAACTTATTACATAAAAATGAATTTATATACATTGGAAATATTTATCACATAAAAATTTCATTTTTTTTAGCTATTAAATTTTTTAATATGCATAAAATGTTTTTTTATGGGTGTGGATGTATTGATACTCTCACTAAAGAAAAGAGTGGTAGAAGAACTGTTTTTGAATCTTTGAGAGTCTAGTAGTAGGGTTAGGGTTTTTTTTCTTTTTGAGTCTCGTGTTGGATTCTACATACAAACATAGATTACAAGACACAGATTCTTTGAACATGAATCCAAAGGCAGGAGGGGGCCACCTCTCTTTCTGAAATGCTCTAACAAGTAGGTCTTTTCATGGTGAAGTAAAATTGGTTATTGAAGGGGGATCCTCAAGTTTTTCGCAAATGCCTATTCTGGGTGATAAGTGTCAAATGGGTCTGCGGGGTCAATGTATTCCTAAGGCCTCTCAAAACCCTAGATCTATCATCTCAATGAGATGCCTAGATGATCATTGGAAGCGCATGAGAGATCATGCTTTTATTTGCAAGTTTATAGGGATCTGACCTACGGAGAAGGAATTGGAAAGCTAGATATAACATAAATGGCAACCAAAGGAAGAGGTCAATTTGAGACTGGGGCCAAAAGGAATCTGATGAGCCTCATCATTGGGTAACTATATGGACCTTAATACACCTCCAGGCTTATTAAAATCAACTCTTCTTGTAATTCCTTACACGTTTTAATTGTATTTTGCTTAATGAGATGAGTAAAAGTAAGATGTATGTCTAGTGGTCTAATGTGCATTGATTGCAGGTTTTTGAGAGCAAATCATGGCAATTTTGGCTTATTAAGGGCAGAAACTCGAATGAGACAAGGAGGAGAGATTATAGGAGATAGATCCTCATTAAATCCTCACTCATTCGAATATTCCTCAATCAAATCACACTAGCTCAGAGTTGCAAGAAGCCGAGTCAATGGAGATCATGGACAGTTGAGTTAGTGACAGTTAAGAGCCAGTAATCTTGAGTTTGGGAGCCAATCCTCCCTAGATTTAAGGAAGTTGTTGGAGACTTCAGTTGTATAAATAAGGAGGCCTAGTGCCTAATTCGGATTCAGATTTTTTATGTAAGAGCACTAAACATTTTCGAGTGCAAGTTTGTGAAAAAATATTCTTATGTAATTTTCCAGATATGATAATGAGAATGAGCATTTCCTTGATCCAACACTGAGTTGACTCAGAGGGCTGAAGCTCTTGGGTTAGGGCTCAACCCTAGCAGAAAAGGCTCCTCTTCTTGTACTTGTATGTTTAGGTTATTTCATATATTAATTGTTGAATTGGTTTTAGCATTGTTTCATTGCAAGTAGTGATAATTTTGATTAGTTTGCTTCCATTTGTGCATAGCTTTAGCAGTAGGTTATAGAGGTAAAGGAATACCAAAAAGGATGATAGCAAGTGGATTTGGCCTCACTCCCTTCAGGGGCCAGGGTTTGAGGAAAAACTCCTATTCAACCCCAAAAAGACAAAATTCTGATTTCTTATGAAATTTAGGGTTTTCTGCCACTTAGGCCAACATCTTTTAGGTTTTCATATCTTCAACTTTGTATTAGATATCATGGTGTTTCACAATATTCTGCAAGTATTTCCATGCATGAACTAGGAAACTAAATAATGAAATTATGTTTTCTTAAGTTGATTGGAAATCTTTCTTGATTGACATGATTCAGGGATAAATATCAGTGATGTATGTACTGCAGGAGTTTCAATAGTGCAGGAAGATCTCATGCTAGAAACCCTAGCCTAACCTCATCCATCCATTATCACCAAAAGCCACTAAGTCCATCAACCAATTCATCATTCCATAAGAATAACTTTCCAGGTTTGTTGAGCAAATCCAGCCATCTTACAAACTTTGGTTTGAGCTCTGAGGAAGTCCTAGCCACCCCCTTGCCTTGTTTCTTCCATCATTCACCTTCCCTAAGCCCTATACCACCTTCCAAATCACCCCTATTGCTCTCGGCTAGATCCTGTAGGAATACAGGGGATCCTGTAGGAAGCATTAGGATGTCCTGTAGGATGACAGACAGTGGTCTGTTTTGAGGCTGATTTGTGGAAAAAGTATCCAGGAAGATAAGAGAAGACCCCTAGTTGCCTCCCAAGGCATTTGACCTTTCACCACCATCTCTAACCCACCTGCCACACCACCAAGAAGACTTAGCATTCACATTTTCACAAAAAAAGGACAAAAAGGGAAAAAAAAATTATTGTGTTCACTCATGTGCACAATAGTAGAATGTTTAGTTATTTCAGATTGCATGCTTAGGAGAGTTAGGATTACACACATGTTAGCTTAGAATTCTTCTAAAGAAAGATATCTTAGCAATTAGTTAGATGAGTGGTGTGTTTAAAGCATTGATTTCAGTCTTTCCTTATTGCAGTAGACAATATTTCAATTCTCCCAATTAGTGCAGAATTCCCCTTTCTTCATTGGTAATCAAACTTATTTTGAACCAATAAAAGGCTAGTTTGAGAAACCATAGTGGTCTATCACCAACTCAGTAGTGACAAAGAGTGGACCCATCGCATCTACTTGTATATACAACACTGTCACCTCCAAGTTTGTACGAACCCCAAGTTGATAAAATAAAGTTGGTAGTCCCAGGAGTTGCAACATTCTTGCTGCAATCCTGATACTTATCACTTTTTGGTGCCATTGCCAGGGAGGTGTCTGAGTAAGATGCCATTTCTTCTTTCTTTCTTCCATTTCTTATCTCTTTCATTATGCTATTAGCTTCATTTATGTAAGAGTAATTGTAAGTTGGTTTGCTTTTCCATTCTGCAAGTGAGATTTCTTTCAACAGTTAGTATCCATTCAGTTTGTTATTTCAATTATGCAATTAGTCTCAAAGCTTGGAAAAACACAAAACAAAACAAAAACACTTCTTTCATGCCTCGTAGGAATAGGGATAACTTAGGAAAATTTCTGCCAAATACTCCCACCACTTCAAATAGCCAACCTTCCCTCTTCTTCGATGGCTGTGAATTGGAGGACCCCTTAGGCAAACAACCAGGGATTTTTGAAGAGCCTATAGGGGGAGAAGAAGAAGGAGAACCCATTCCAACTGACCTAATGGTTGAAAATAGAAATGACAGAGGAGATAGAGAAAGAATCGAGGGTGCTTTTCCTATCAGAGAAACCAATGGGGATGCCAAGATGAAAAACATAAGCCCTTCTGCTCTTCCTCACTTCCATGGCCTGACCTCAGAAAATCCAGATACTTTCTTGTTTGAGTTCGTTGTCATATGAAAAACTTATTATTACACCATTGATGACCAGAAGTTGAAATTATTCCCATCCACTCTCAAGGATGCAGCTTTGCGCTAGTTCATGGGTTTACCTGGGGATAACATCACAACCTGGGCTCAGATGCAGAAAGCCTTCAACAATAAGTATCAGGACTACTGTAGGTCCAAAGACACTAAAGAGGAGATTTTTAGAATGACCTCGGGGCATGATGAATCCTTAGAGGATTATGAGGAAATATTCCAGCTTAGCTAAAAAAGGGCAAGGTGCACACTTGATCCTAAGTCACTGAAGCTAGTCCTGCTCATGGGGGTAAGGGGAGATCTTCTGGATACCCTAAACCTGCTAGTAGGAGGGGGCATCTACCAGTTACCCTATGAAGATATTAAGACTGCCTTTAAAAATCATTCTAGGGTAGCTAAGAAAAAGGGTAGGGGTAGTCAACCAATGGCCAACTCATCCTCTTCAAACACATCCATAAAAGGTGAAATTGGAAATATGCTGGAAGATTTCAAGAGTGAAATGTTGCAAACCCTTGCCTTACAAATGGAAACTAAGCACATCAAGAGAAAGCAGGAGGAAGCAGAGAGATAATTAGCCATTTTTTGCCCTATATGCACAAGGAGGCACCCTAGGAATGAATGTCCATTAAACCTTGTAGAAATCTGCTCAGCTTGTGAAGAAGACCACTCCACAGACAAGTGGCCTTCTCTACCTGGACTAAATGTTGTGAATCAGGGAACTGAAGGGGTGACTAAACAACTTTGTTACATAAATCAAACAAGGCCTCATGGACCTCAACCATATCAACAGGGCATGCATGGGTAATCCCGTGCATATTACAACCCTAACCAAAACCCATACATTCCCTCTTGGGGGGGCCCTGCTCATCCCTCCTGGTCTACACCTTCTCCTTGGTTGTTTGCACCTTAGTACCATTCCCAGCCGACCAACTAGTCATTCCAGCCATATACTCCTCCACAACCTCAGTGGAATGCACCACCCCAGAGGTGGAGGCCCCCATACAACAATGCTCTAGCTTTATTGCCTTCACCTCCTACTCAACCACAAATTTTATGCCCTGCTCCACCTAAACAACCTCAGATGCTTGCCCAACCAAATTCGAACACAAACAATAGAAAGGCACAACAAGTATAAAGTGGAGAGAAATCCTACCCTGCTTATGTTGTGGAAATTCAGGAAATCAACCTAAGGTTTGGGGGAGTACTCTTGGACAACCAACCTCCATCTCCACCTAGGGAGAGTGAGGAGGAAAGAGAGGAAGGTATGCCTAGAGTGAATCCATCACCCTTTCCTAAAATATTAACTCATCTAGTCCAACTTACCCTAGAAGAGAATGAACTTCTGGGTTAATTGAAAAATCTATGTGTCAAAATTCTACTTCTCCAAGCCATTAAGGATGTACCTATTTACAACAAACTAATTAAAGAGAAGTGTTTCAAACATCCAGGGAGGCGAAAAAGAGACACCCCTACCATTAATGTCATTAGACAGTTGTCTGACTTAATGCTGGGGTAGGTAATTTTCCCAAAGTATTTAGACCTTGGAAGCCCTGTAGTAGATGTGCACATCAATGGCACCATTGTCCCACACACCTTGATTGATCTTGGGGTTTCCATTAATGTAATGATTAAGGACACTATGCTCAAGCTAAATCTCTAGGTTCATTAAGAAAGACCACAACAGTCTTGCAGCTTGCAGACCGTTCCATAGTAGCCTTTGAGGGGATTGTTGAGGATGTGATGGTATCCATTGACTCCTGGGATTACCCCACAGACTTCCTAGTTCTTGAGCCTAAGGCTAAGCTTAATGGTTATCCTCTCATACTTGGGAGGCCTTGGTTAGCCACTGCCAATGCTTACATTAGCTGCAGGGCTAGAAATATGACTATCAAAAATGGGCATCTATTCAAGTAGTTGTTCTTGTACCCTCCTACTCAGCTATCTTTAGAACATGATTTACCTTTAATAATGTCTATAAGAGGAGGAAGAAGAAGAAGTCTACTCAACCCAACTCTATGCCCTAGAAGCTTCAATGGGAGGAGGACAACCGGATGAAGATGATTTTATTTAACACATACTCCAAAATCCAACTCCTAGCACATTGTCCTTAGAGGAAGTAGTAAAGGAAACCAAGAGAAAACACCAGATTGATCTATGCTTAGCTGATTGAAACCCTACTTGTGTGAAGACAATAGAATTCGGCCCTAAAATTACTTTGAAAATCAACCCCTTTCTTTCTGTATACCAAGAAGAAGATTTGTGCAACATGCTAAGGGAACATCTGGTTGCCTTCGCTTGGAGTTACAAAGAAATGAAGAGAGTGCATACTCAGTGTGTACTCACCACATTTATATCAAAGAAGGTTGCAAACTAGTCAGACAACCCCAAAGGAGAATGAATCCAGCTCTCAAGGATATAGTCAAAGAAGAACTACAAAAGCTGTTGGATGCAGGATTCATTTACCCTATCTCAGACAGTGAATGGGTTTTCCCTCTGGTGTTGGTTCCAAAGAAAAATGGGAAGTGGAGGATTTGTGTTGATTACAGCGAGTTAAACAAAGCAACAAAGAAGGACCATTTCCCTCTACCTTTCATCGACCAAGTGTTATATGTTGAAAATGCAACAAGATGATGGAGCTTAGTGAGAAGAAGTTGCCTTCACTAAGTGGGCCTGCAGGCTATTTTTTGGCACACAGTCTATTTTTAGACATATGGATCATGGTCTATGAGTTGAAGGATGTTATTTATGGATGATTGGTCATATTGGTAAAAATAGATGGACCTCTATTTTTAGACATATGGGCTGAGTCTATTTTTAGACTGGCAGTCAAAAAATAGAAGCTCTTAATAATATTTGGACTATAAACATTATCTTATCCTCTTGCAGCACTTCAGTTTGAGCTACGGATGTGGCACATGCAACTGCCAGAAGGAAATATGCTTTTCCTATGGGTTAGTTGAGCTATTGCATGATGGACTTTAGTTAGAACTCAAGTGATTGAGTTTGGTGGAGTTGATTGAGGAGTTGATGGAGTTGTGTTCAGTTTGACTTAGTTGAACTAGTTGTATTTAGTCTATCTGACAAATACACTAGTGATGCGTGGTGTGAATTAATTGTTAATTAATCCACTAATTATTAACTCATAAATCAACTAAAGAATACATCAGTTAACTCAGTGCATGGACAGTTCAGTGGAGACAAGTGTTAGAGGTGGGTGAAAGGGTGAGACTACTATCAGTTGTGACTATAGCTGTGCATGAGATTTGTTAGCCTCCTGCTGCAGCAGGTTACTCATCTTTCATGATTGACATTTTTACATGCCAAATATGTCATTCTTTGCATGCTGCAATGTTCCATATTTTCTAATAGAAGCAAAAGAAGGATGCCATGAGAATGTGCCAGTTCAAGTGCCACTGCTCTTTTCCAATTTTGATGTACTATTCCATTTTGAAGAATTTTCGGTTAAAGGGAGGTCCAAACAGTTTAATCTTGGTCTCCCTAGGTTTCAATTTTCTGTTTTAGAATATAGAGAATCACCATCTATCCAAACAGCTTAATCTTGGCAGATTCCTAGATAGGTAGAGAAGCAAGGGTGCTCAACAGCTCAATCTGAGCCCTGGATGAAATAAGTGTAGATATAGATAGGAAGACAGTAAAAGAAAAAGTTGAAAAGCTGGGTCTGCAAGTGTAGGTGCACCCAAACCAAAAAGAAGAAAGAATGCTAGGTAAAGTAGGCTGGGTAGGTAGTTTTGAGGTTGCAGAATGTTGATTTGTGATCAATTTCATGTTTTCAAGTGTCATATCTGTTCAGGTCACAATTATCAGGAAGTGGCCATTTGAAGGATTCAAGCGAGGCATGTCTAACTCCCCCTTCTTCCTCCTTCCCCAAATCATTCACTAACTTCCCAAAGAGGTCAAGATCTATTTGATATCTCTCAATTTCATCATTTTCATATCAATTGCCTTGGTAAAGATCTGCTTTGCCCAAGGAATATTCATACTCCCTTTATGAATCATGGTTTCCCTAATAGCCTAAGAATCACACACTTAGCACTTTCTCATCATGGTCATTTTAACTACTAACTTTACTATATAGCTCCCTATCTGTCTCCCCTTCCCCCTACTAAAACAATGTTAATAACTCCCCTATATACTTATCCCCTCCCCCTGGTTGAAAAATAACCTTAAGTACACTTGGGAATTGCTAAGTTTGTTTGAAACATAGCAAGAACCCTCATTTTTCCCCTTTAAAACCATCTTCCAATGCAATGGACTCCTTCCAAAGCATGAAATTCTTCTTTTTTAGGTTATCGGACCCTCCCGAGGCCTCAAATACTCTTCAAAAGCATATATACCCTTCTTCCGATCGCAATAACCCTTTCTGACTACCTTAACATTCTTCCGATCCCTTTGGATTCCCCTCCGACGCAATTATCGCTGTCGCAGGTCTCAAGGTAATGTTGCTCGTTTTTTTCCTCCCTGATGGAAGCTGCGTCGATGCCATTTCGTAAATCGGCGTATTGCAATACTATATGCCACATAGATATGCCCCTTCCCCTTTTCACCGATGCGATATTGCTAGTCGGCAATCGATGGTTGCAAGAATCATGTTCCCTAAATGCATGCCGCTTCCTCTTGCCCCGACGCGACATTTCCATCGCATCAAAAGAGCATATCGCATCACAAGTGATTCCTTGCCGCATGCCTCCATTCATTCATATATTTCGCTTAAAACATGATTTATCATTAAGACATGTTTCACTACAAATTCATCGCAGATCGTAGCATTTCAGTTACCACTATCGCATCGGAAAAACATATAAGGCACCGCACCATTTAACACCCTACCACGTCACTCTGCCACGTCACCCCGCTGATGTCATCTGCCGTACCAGGACCCACCGCTGACGTCACCCGCCAAAGAAGGGCGTGCTAGCGCGAAAAAAGCATATTAGGAAGCCCAGATTCAAATTATGAGGCAGTTTTCTACGGGAAATGGGCCAAATTGGGGAATCTTTAGTGAATATTTTGATTCCATAGCTGTTTTTGCGCCGAAAAGAGCAGAAAAGGCCCGATTTTGCAGTTTTAACGTATCCAAAGAAAGAGAGAGACTCGGTTCAGGCATTAAAGAGTATCAGAGAAAATGTGAATCCAAAATCCATGTCAAAGAGCATCAGTGTTGCGACGAAGTGTAACAGTGAAGATCATCTCAGGGCTCGAGGCGAATAAAACATTAAAAGAAATCCTTGAAAGTCAAGAGGCAATTAAGGAACCATTCAAAGCTCATCATCACAGTGACTGCACATTAAAACTCACATAAGATCAGTGGACCAAAGCTCAATGCTCAGTTATTGCAAAAGCACTGCACCAAGTCACAGAGGACACTACATTAACTCTTTTTGATCCAGTTTCTTCTGGCGCAGCTCAATAGATATTTTATTTGCATTTAATTTCAGCACAAGTTTAAGTTTAAAAAACTTTTTCCCGCAGACTGTTTAGGTCGGTTGTAATAAATACTTCTGGATATTTTACCTATAAAGACAGCCTTGAACAATGTGAAGAGGGTTGGTTTTTGTTGGTTGGATGTTTTGCTTAAGCAGAGACTCGCACTGTATATCTGATAATTTCTATAATCAAACACTGCTTACGAGCTTGGAGAATGAATTGTGTACTGTGTTTAATGGTTGAAGAGTGACTGTGGAATTCTTGTGCTGGTACATGACCCAATAAGTGTTTCTTACCTCTATTTTTCCATTCATACATCATTATCTAAATAGCAGAAAGAAAGATTAGCTTAGAACTTGTTTAATTGCACTCTATGCTCAATTTCTACTATTTCTTTATGTTTTTCATCTATTTTAGGCATAAATATGAATTCCACCTGGCTCATATTTGCCCTAATTTACCATGTATGACAACTATCTAGGGATTCTTAACTGCCCCTAGATAGAGCTCATTTTCCTTCCCTCTATTAAGCTGATTGAGAGATTCTTAATTGCCTCTCACTCCTTACATTTCACCCCATCTCTTTAGCTTGAAGGTTGTTTCATGTGTAGCTACCTTGCTCCATATTCCTCTTGTGATCAAGAAAGCCTACCTGCGGTTCTACTCCTTGACTCCATGCCCAATGGTTTGAAACTCATCACTCTATGCATGCCTCACTGCTTAAAAGCATCTTCCTTCCATTCAAACACCATCCAAACATAAACAAAACCCATTGAACCCAATAACTAGCCTAAAATCATCATCAACAAAGCTAAATCATCAAGAGAGAGCCCTCTCTGATTGCAGGTGGGCTAGAACCTGCAATCCAAAGATTGGTTTGTGGTTACCTCGGCCGTATCCCTTCAGGAGCTTAGGGACAACCTGAGTGATAACATAATGGCGACTCCACTGGGGACTTCCTCAGATAATCTCACAAAACCAGTCCGAAGCTCCTGCAGAGGAAGAAACTGACCTTTAAACGTTTCTGTTTAACTTGTATTGTTAGAAAAATTCCCAAAAAACAAGCTATAAGCTAGCTCCCAAGAAGCATTCACGTTACACAAGATCAAATCCAGATCCAAATCCCCCAGCTGTTTTTGAAAACCCCAATATAATTCCTAAGATCCTTAGAAAACAAGAGCAACAAGAAGGTTTGACTGCTTCTAGTCCTGAAACAGTTCAGCGTAGCCATTTTTGCAACCCCTGTTAAAGTTCTGTTCTGTTCAAACCCTACTTCCCCTTGTTCATCATCCACTTCTACAAACCCTGTCTCCACACCTCCATCCACTGCGCATACCACCACTGCTACTCCAATTATCCCAGTTGCTCCAGTTGTTCCACTTATCCCTATTGTTCCACTTGTCCCTGTTAATATGGCTAATAGATATGCACCTTTACAGCTGCTTGCAAATCCCGGGGCTATGCCTCAGGATTACCAGACTAAAATTACCTATTTTGATGGCACAAATGCCTGCACAGCCCTTCAACATACAAAGAAAATGCAGGATTACTTTGAGAGTTATGAGATTGATGATGATAGTGTGAGAATGAAGATTTTTGTCCAAAGTTTGGCCGGTGATGTCAAGACTTGGTTTAGAGCACTCCTAGCCAATTCCATAGGAGACCTAGAAGCCTTATATCAGTCGTTTATCAATAGGTGGGAGAATAAGAAAGACCCCTTGCACATATTATCTGAGTATGACACTATCAAAAGAGGCCCTCAGGAGACTGTTTTGGACTACTGTGCAAGGTTCAATAATGTCTACAATGCAATACCGCAGAACTTAAGACCTCCACCTGATCTTGCTTTGTACAAATTCCTTGATGGTTTTGATGCTGAAATGGCTTATCAACTAAGGGAAAGAGCCCCTCAAAGCCTTGCAGAGATGAAAAATGTTGCTGTTAGTGTGGAGGCAAACCTAATTGCCAAAAGAAACAGAGCTAGGACCGAGAGAAGAACTACCTTTAAGGAAGAACCCTCAGCCTTAGACCAGAAGTTAGATGCTATTATCAATGGCATGCATAGGCTGGGAGACAGAGTAGAGAGTGTTGAGAGGAAATCATCATGGGAAGGACAACAATCCAACACCATAAGGAATCCAAACTTCAGGAAAAATCAAACCACAAATGCTGGAAGGGCTAGTCCCGACCATGATATTAGGCCCCCTTTTCAAGAAAACTACGCAGAGGCATCCACATCTAGTGAGCCCACATAAGAGACTCACATGAACTTGATAGATTCGAAGAATGAGCAACAAATCTTTCTCACTCAAGAAGACCAAGACTACCCTGATGTAAAACAATTTCAGACCAAGACGGAAGAGTCTTTTGATTTTAAACAAGGTTATGATACTGCTGTATATGAGGTCCACAAACAATATAAGTTAAGAACAAGAACAATTGAAGTCCCTGCACTAAACAAAGCAAAGGACAACAAACAACCCAATAAGATTAAAGGCAAGTTTTTCATAACAGAACCAGCTGATATTGTTGTCCCAAACCCGCATCAAGTGACTGTAGAGGACATATCAGACATACAACCTCCTACTGATCAGCCTCTACCTCCTTCTTCCTCAAAATAAAATCTGAACAACACTCCAAAAAACCTTCCCAAGACAAAAATACCACAAACTGTCATTCACCATAACATAGACAATCCAAAGGAAAACATTGAGAGTATTCTTGAAAAGGAAAAATCTGCTACTATTAACGCAAAGATTCCATTAGAAAAACCATTCAATTTAGAAGCAGATATTGGAAAACTTAAAATATCCATTCCCTTCTCAGAACTTGCCAAACATGATGTGTATAGGCAACAAATTCAAAGGTCACTTCAACTACTAGAGGTCAGGGATGATGTAAATGTTTTAGATGATACCCCTGAGCTGCTGTTTGGTCCAGAAGTTAATGGAAAAACAACATATGGATCTGTTCCACCCTTTTATGTCAGTCTACACATACATGACAAAATCTTGCACAATGCTATGTTTGACTCAGGTGCCTCACACAATCTTATGCCCAAAGCTGTAATGGAAAAGCTAAACCTTGATGTCACAAGACCCTACAAAGATCTATACTCCTTTGACTCAAGTCAAGTCAGATGCTTAGGCTTAATCAAAGACCTTTGTGTGTCTTTAGTCCAATTTCCCAACAAGACAATCCTAATGGACGTAGTAGTTGCTAACATTCCAACAAAATACGGCATGCTCCTATCAACATCATGGGGAGCAAAACTTCAAGGATCCCTTCAACTCGACCTCTCTTATGCCACTATATCTATCTTTGGGCAACCAAAGAGGTTGTACAGGGAAAAACTGATGAAATATGTGGTAAGCAGTGAGGAGAAACCCCAAAATTTTCCAATTTACTCAATCCATTCTGATATGGATTCATTTATTCTTTTTAATGATGACATCAATCCTCCAAATACTGACAAGCCTTTAGCTTCAGAGCTAGAGACATGCATAAATGAAGAACCGGTTACCGTGCCCATGAAATACTCACAACAGTCAAGGCAACCAGTAAACAAGAAGAACCTCCTCAAACAGAAATTCTAGATCTGCCCAATCCTAAAATAACTGAAACTCTTGATACAAACCAAAAACAAGCAATTACATGGTATTTAGAGTTTGATGGTTCGGTCAACAAGTTAGGAGCAGGGGCAGGTGTATGGATTCACAATACACATGACAATCATGCTGAAGGCCATGCCTACAGACTAAATTTCAGATGTACTAACAACATGGCATAGTATGAAGCTCTCCTCTTAGGCCTAAAATTGCTCAAAGTCCTAGGAGCTACAAAAGTGTCCATTCTAGGTGACTCTGATTTAATCATCCAACAAATGAAGGGCAACTTTGTTACTAATGACAATAGGATGAGGGCCTATAGGACTGCTGCAACAGATATGCTTAATACCTTCGCTGAATCTGAGCTTGCCAAGATTTCTAGAAACCATAACATACATGCCCACAGCCTAGCCACTTTTGCTAGTACATGCAAGCTTCCCTTTGAGCCAAATCACCATTTTACTGCTGAGATAAAACATAGGCCCGCTATTCCTAACAATATTAGAGATTGGTAAGTATTTGAAAATGATGCCCACATTAACAATTTCCTCACTCTTGAGGGCGAGTTTTCAATTTTAAACATTGACATGAAGGTCGTGAACAATTCCCAACAACAAACAAATGAAAATCAGTAGGTTGTAACAGCTGCAACAGCAAAACAAATCCTGAACCCAACTGTTTTTGACAATGCAAACATAGAACAACTGAAACAAATGCATTTGGAGGAAACAGCCCAAGCAGAGGCTGAGTTCATTGATCTGAAGAATAATTTTTTGCCTGTTGGCCTTACTCCATTAGAAGATATGTTTGATGATAATGATGTACCCAAAAAGCCAAAAATGGAGCCTTTAGATGCTGCTATAGAAGAACACAACATAGGGACAATAGAAAAGCCCAAAATGATTAAATTGTCCAAAAATCTGCCCCCTGATCAAAAGCCAAAGTATGTGGATTTGTTCAAAGAGTTCCAAGATGTATTTGCTTGGGGTTATGAGGACTTGAAGTCCTATGACACCTCAGTGATTCAACATACCATTCCCTTAAAACAAAATCAAAAACCATTCAAGCAAAAACTTAGAAGAATAAACCCTATGCTTCTTCCCCTCATTGAGAAGGAAGTAAAGAGAATGTTTGAAGCATGTATTATAGCACCCATCATATCTTCTGAATGGGTATCCAATCTGGTTCCCACAAAAAAAAAATCAGGAGAGATCAGACTGTGTGTAGACCTAAGAAACTTAAACCAGGTCTCTTTGAAAGACCACTACCCTTTGCCTAAAATGGACCACATCCTACAAAGAGTAGTGGGTTCCTCTACAATTTCTTTACTAGATGGATTCTCAGGTTTCAATCAAATACTTGTTCAACCAGATGACCAAGACAAAACAACCTTTACCACACCCTGGGGAACATTTAAGTATGTTAAAATGCCTTTCGGGCTAAAGAACGCTGGTGCCACCTTTGAAAGGGCAATGGATATTGCATTTGCAAAGGAAATCCATGAATTCCTTGTTGTCTATCTTGATGACTTAACCCCTTTCTCCAAATCTGATCAAGAGCACCTCAAACACTTAAGGCAAATTTTCATGACATGTAGGAAATATGGCATTTCCTTGAACCCCAAGAAGTCCTTGTTTGGCCTTGAGGAGGGTAAGTTGCTAGGCCACATCATCTCAAAGGATGGTATCAAAATTGATCCGGAAAGAATCCAAGCCATCCTTCAAATTCCTTACCCAAGAAACATAAAAGAGTTGCAAGCATTCCTTGGAAAGATCAATTTCCTAAGGAGATTTATCCCAAATTTAGCAGAAAAGATAAGACTGTTGAGTAACATGTTAAAAAAGGATGCCAAGGTAAGATGGTCTCTGGAAACCAAGCAGGCTTTTGAGAGTATCAAAGCTGCCTTCACTCAAACACCCATACTCACAAGTCCACAATTTGAAAAGGATTTTATCATCTTTTCCTTTGCTTCAGAGCACACGATAGCTGCTGTCCTTCTGCAAAAGGATGATCAAGGAAATGAAAATCCCATTGCATTTTTCAGTCGAGCCTTAAGAGATGCACCTTTGAAATACCAAATCATGGAAAAACAGGCCTATGCCCTTGTCAAAGTCATCAAAGACTTCAGAGTTTATATTTTGTGTTCACATGTGATTGCCTATGTCCCAAACTCTGTTGTAAAATACATATTAACTCAAGAGGGACTAGAAGGCAAAAGAGGCAAATGGACTGCCAGTATTCTTGAATATGACATTGAGATAAAACCCACAAAGCTGATAAAGGGGCAAGGTTTAGCCAAGCTAATGTCCGAAACAAATTTTTAGGCCTTAGACAACAACCAACTAGACAATGAACAAGAGCTGGCGACTCCACAGATCAGTGAAACCTTTTTACAATCCCCATGGTATGCCGATATTTGCTATGTATTGTTAAACCTATGTGCTCCCCCAGGATGGTTCCCTGTTTTGGAAAAATCATGAAGGAATACTGCTAAACTATTAACCATAAATGAAACCAACAGCATCATGAAAGAGTTCCATGCAGGGGACTGTGGAGGGCATCTATATTGAAAGTCCACTGCTGACAAGATTTTAAGGGCTGGTTATTATTGGCCCTATCTATTTGCAGATGTCAAAAAATTTGCTGTCTCATGTCACAAATGCCAAATCTTTGAAGGAAAAAGAAAACTACTGCCTCTACCCCTTAAGCCCATCTCAACTGAACAACATTTTCAACAATGGGGTCTTGACTTCATAGGTGAAATCCATCCCTCTTCTTCAGGCCAGCACAAGTGGATTTTAACAGCCACTGGTTACTTCACCAAGTGGATTGAAGCCATCCCATGTAGGCAAGCCAATGACTCCACTATTATCCGATTCCTTGAGGACAATATCCTTTCTAGATTTGGCTGCCCTGAGAAAATCATCACTGACAATGCTGCTGCCTTCAAATCCAAAAATATGATTAATTTCTGCCATAAATTTCACATTACCTTGGGCCACTCTTCATCTTATTATCCTCAAGGTAATGGCTTGGCCGAGTCATCCAACAAAAGTCTAATCAACATCATAAAAAAAGTGCTGGAAGAAAACAAAAAGAGTTGGCATAAGAAGCTCACAAATGCCCTGTGGGCAGACAGACTTTCAACCAAGAAATCCATTGGGATGAGCCCTTATGAGCCAGTATATGGCATGGAAGCCAGTTTTCCTTCATCTTTGGGCATTCCTACTATCAAACTGTTACAGGAGATTCAGGCTGAACCAAATGACATTCAAAGAAGAATTAATCAGACCATTCACCTTCAGCAAACCAGAGAGCAAGTGTATGACAGAGCTCAGATTTTGTAGGGAAAGCTCAAAAAGATGTTTGATAAGGGAGCCAAGGCTGAGGATTTCTATGTTGGCAGAAAAGTTCTAAGGTGGGATTCACGAAGAGAAGACAAAGGCAAACATGCAAAGTTTGATTTTCTTTGGAAAGGTCCATTCATTATCAGCGCAATGCAAGGCAGCAACACATATTTCCTCAAATCTGTAGATGGCAGCACAGTTGAAGAGGGCCTTGTAAATGGCCGAATGTTGAAACATTATCGAGATCCTTTTAAAGGGATACAATGCCCCGTGTATATATTTGTATATTGATGTTTGTATATATGTCAGCGCTGTACTTTTTATGTTTGTATAAGCAATCCGATTGCTTGGAACCGAGCAACGAAGTTATGGAGACAGAGCAAAGGCAATCCTCTATTTTAATAATTAGTCACGTCATCATTCTCAGGAGAAACAATGCAACAAAGTTTATAAGGCACAGCCCGTGCAAATCATCCATTTCAAAAGGCTCTGTCTTTTGCATTGGTTTCAACATAAGGGTACAACGAAATATTTAGTGAAAGGAGCAATAAAAATACAGAAGGATGCTCAGGACCAATTGAGATATATTTGAAAGCACTCAAGGGATTAAGGGATAGCGCTGTATTATACAACGATTCATGTTGGAAGGAGGTTGCGTTCAGATTTTTAAACTTCAATCACCTGACACCCAACAAAAGGGAATGCTCTTGTTGATTCTCTGTTTTCAATCATATTGAAGATCGACACTCCGGGCAGTTTTGGACATTTAGAGCAACCATAACAAGATAAGAGCACTGCTGTAGATCATAAAGAAATTAATTAAAAATGCTGCAATCAGGCTTCCACAACTTTGGTCAATAGCATCAAAAGGGAGGAACATTTTTGGTTTTACCCCAACAACCTTCTCAAAGACAGAGTTAAAGCAAAATGCCTTAGTTTTGATCCATGTATTGAGACTATTCCAAAGGGCAGTGCTCAGGTAACATTGTACACAACATTAAGCATGCAGAAGAAAGCAGGAGATGCTATATAGTTCACAGTAATTCAGTTGGGGGTAAGTGTTGTTCTTTTTCCAAAGTTTCAATCATTTAACAGTTAAGAGAAAGAAGTGTTCCTAGTCCACAGCAACAACAGAAGATCAAGGCAGGCTGACCTGCTGTTCTTGGCTTTTCACAAAGAAAAGCCATCCCCAAGTGGAGCCACTGTTAGCCTCCTGCTGCAGTAGGTTACTCATCTTTCATGATTGACATTTTTATATGCCAAATATGTCATTCTTTGGATGCTGCAATGTTCCATATTTGCTAATAGAAGCCAAAGAAGGATGCCATGAGAATGTGCCAGTTCAAGTGCCACTGCTGTGTTCCAATTTTGATGTACTATTCCATTTTGAAGAATTTTCGGTTAAAGGGAGGTCCAAACAGTTTAATCTTGGTCTCCCTAGGTTTCAATTTTCTGTTTTAGAATATAGAGAATCACCATCTGTCCAAACAGCTTAATCTTGGCAGATTCCTAGATAGGTAGAGAAGCAAGGGTGCTCAATAGCTCAATCTGAGCCCTGGATGAAATAAGTGTAGATAAAGATAGGAAGACAGTAAAAGAAAAAGTTGAAAATTTGGGTCTGCAAGTGTAAGTGCACCCAAACCAAAAATAAGAAAGAATGCTAGGTAAAGTAGGCTGGGTAGGTAGTTTTGAGATTTCAGAATGTTGATTTGTGATCAATTTCATGTTTTCAAGTGTCATATCTGTTCAGGTCACAATTATCAGGAAGTGGCCATTTGAAGGATTCAAGTGAGGCATGTCTAACTCCCCCTTCTTCCTCCTTCCCCAAATCATTCACTAACTTCCCAAAGAGGTCAAGATCTGCTTGATATCTCTCAATTTCATCATTTTCATATCAATTGCCTTGGTAAAGATCTGCTTTGCCCAAGGAATATTCATACTCCCTTTATGAATCATGGTTTCCCTAATAGCCTAAGAATCACACACTTAGCGCTTTCTCGTCATGGTCATTTTAACTACTAACTTTACTATATAGCTCCCTATCTGTCTCCCCTTCCCCCTACTAAAACAATGTTAATAACTCCCCTATATACTTATCCCCTCCCCCTGGTTGAAAAATAACCTTAAGTACACTTGGGAATTGCTAAGTTTGTCTGAAACATAGCAAGAACCCTCATTTTTCCCCTTTAAAACCATATTCCAATGCAATGGACTCCTTCCAAAGCATGAAATTCTTCTTTTTTAGGTTATCGGACCCTCCTGAGGCCTCAAATACTCTTCAAAAGCATATATACCCTTCTTCCGATCGCAATAATTCTTGCCAACTGCCTTAACGTTCTTCTGATCCCTTTGGATTCCCCTCCGACGTGATTATCGCTGTCGCAGGTCTCAAGGTAATGTCGCTCGTTTTTGTCCTCCCCAATGGAAGCTCCACTTATGCCATTTTGCAAATCGGCGTATCGCAATACTATATGCCACATAGATATGCTCCTTCCCCTTTTCGCTGATGCGATATCGCTAGTCGGCAATCGGTGGTTGCAAGAATCATGTTCCCTAAATGCATGCCGCTTCCTCTTGCCCCGATGCGACATTTCCATCGCATCAAAAGAGCATATCGCATCACAAGTGCTTCCTCGCTGCATGCCTCCATTCATTCATATATTTCGCTTAAAATATGATTTATCATTAAGACATGTTTCACTGCATATTCATCGCAGATCGCAACATTTCATTTACCGCTATCGCATCGCAAAAACATGTAAGGCACCGCACCATTTAACACCCTGCCACATCACTCTGCCACGTCACTCTACCATGTCACCTCGCTGATGTCATCCGCCGTACTAGGACCCACTGCTGATGTAATGCTGACGTCACCCGCTAAAGAAGGGCGCGCAAGTGCGAAAAAGCATCTTAGCAGGCCCGGATTCAAATTCTGAGGCAGTTTTTGATGCGCGATTAGCGCATCGCTACAGGAAATGGGCCAAATTGGGGAATCTTTAGCGAATCTTTTGATTCCATAGCCGTTTTTGCACCGAAAAGAGTAGAAAAGGCCCGATTTGCAGTTTTAACGTATCCAAAGAAAGAGAGAGACCCGGTTCAGGCATTAAAGAGTATCAAAGAAAATGTGAAGCCAAAATCCATGTCAAAGAGTATCAGTGTTGCGGGGAAGTGTATCAGTGAAGATCTTCTCAGGGCTCGAGGCGAATAAAAACATTAAAAGAAATCCTTGAAAGTCAAGAGGCAATTAAGGAACCATTCAAAGCTCATCATCACAGTGACTGCACATTAAAACTCACATAAGATCAGTGGACCAAAGCTCAATGCTCAGATATTGCAAAAGCACTGCACCAAGTCACAGAGGACACTACATTAACTCTTTTTGATCCAGTTTCTTCTGGCGCAGCTCAATAGATATTTTATTTGCATTTAATTTCAGCACAAGTTTATGTTTAAAAAACGTTTTCCTGCAGACCTGTTTAGGTCGGTTGTAATAAATACTTCTGGATATTTTACCTATAAAGACAACCCTGAACAATGTGAAGAGGGTTGGTTTTTGTTGGTTGGATGTTTTGCTTAAGCAGAGACTCGCACTGTATATCTGATAATTTCTATAATCAAACACTGCTTACGAGCTTGGAGAATGAATTGTGTACTGTGTTTAATGGTTGAAGAGTGATTGTGGAATTATTGTGCTAGTACATGACCCAATAAGTGTTTCTTACCTCTGTTTTTCCATTCATACATCATTATCTAAACAACAGAAAGAAAGATTAGCTTAGAACTTGTTTAATTTCACTCTATGCTCAATTTCTGCTGTTTCTTTATGTTTTTCATTTGTTTTAGGCATAAATATGAATTCCACCTGGCTCATATTTGCCCTAATTCACCATGTATGACAGTTATCCAGGGATTCTTATCTTCCCCTAGATAGAGCTCATTTTCCTTCCCTCTGTTAAGCTGATTGAGAGATTCTTTATTGCCTCTCATTCCTTACATTTCACCCCATCTCTTCAGCTTGAAGGTTGTTTCATGTGCAGCTACCTTGCTCCATATTCCTCTTGTGATCAAGAAAGCCTACCTGCGGTTCTACTCTTTGACTCCATGCCCAATGGTTTGAAATTTATCACTCTATGCATGCCTCTCTACTTGAAAGCATCTTCCTTCCATTCAAACACCATCCAAACATAAACAAAACCCATTGAACCCAATAACTAGCCTAAAATCATCATCAACAAAGCTAAATCATCAAGAGAGAGCCCTCTATGATTACAAGTGGGCTAGAACCTGCAATCCAAATATTGGTTTGTGGTTACCTCGGCCGTATCCCTTCAGGAGCTTAGGGGCAACCTGAGTGATAACAAATTGTAAGGGTATGGAGGGCTTCTTCTACTAGGGTCTTGATTAGGCCATGGTTAGCTAGCTGCTGTGAATTTCCTTCTTGTACCTTGGTGCTAGAGTCAATGAGGGACTAAAGGAGAAAGTAAGGGATACTGAGCATTTGATGTGATGGGGTATCCATGCCATATCTCAATTCTTGGAGGATTCTGAAATGATATCCATAAAAAATGTTGTGCCTCCCTCACAAGAAATGCATTTGATCACTTGGTAGCTAACCTCATTCTATAGATATGGTACACTAGCCCTCCTAATTCCATTTTTGTCTTCAACAGGGGTTTCATTATCTTGGAAAAATTTCCTCTTGGCAGCTTGGCCAATTATTTTCTCATCTTTACTCCAAGACAGCCCAAGAGGAAGCGTAGTGACCCTATTGATGAATTCAGGGGTTATTTCAATGGAGAGGCCTCTAATGGTTATAGTAGCATGAGTTCTTATGTGAGGGACCAGAGAGAGAGCAAATTCATGGGCAATTTCATCATCAAACCCTCTAAACTTCTCAAAGAAATTCATCCAGTTTTCCCTTGTAAATATTTCCACCACTTGAGGATGTGCATGGAGTCTAGTGGAGTTAGTGGGCTCTTTTCTCATAAAACGCCCTGTCATAATACCTGTACTTCTTTTGAAAAACTAGATATGGAGGTGGAGACAAGGAATTTTGAGTGAAATAGAAAAAAAAAGGGGGACTGTGTTTTTTTAAACAGAATTTTTTTTTAATGTATTTCTACCCTCTTAAAGACTCATTTTATCTTTGATTTGAGACAAACTCTTTCACATTTTGATACTCTATAGAGGAAATTCATGAAACCTACCTCTTTAGACTGAAATTCGTGCCAAAAATCATGTTTCCTCCCTTCAAAATGACTCACTGCCCCTCCTGTAGAAGCCCGATGCCCCTCTTGTAGATTTCCTATAGGTGCTCTTGTAGAAGATGCCGAGAGCAAAAATATGGAGGAAATCGATGGAGGATGGTGGATACAAGGCTGTTAGGGCATAAGAAGACTGTTGTGTGGCTGAGTTACGAGGAGAAACTGAAGTAAAGGTGGTGAGAATGTGCGGGGAGGAGTGCTCACTACCTTTTATGGTTGTTTTCGGTTATGAGTGCTAAGCTGGCAAGGTGTACGTTGCCTAGATTAGGACCGTTGGTCCCCACCTGCTTGGTCATCATGAGCCCCCTTGTAATCATCCCCTCATTACCGCATCAGAGTTAACTCTTCCTCCCACTACCTGTCCTTCACATCTTTTTCTTGATTTGATTGTGGGCACATGTGGGTGATATCTCAATTAAGTGCAGTCAACTAAATGAAGGTGGGAAATTTAACTAGCCACCTTTCCCTCTTTTGATTTCAACCATCTCGTTGCATTCGTATGATTGCTATTTACACAAATGCAGATAGAGGAGTGACTTAGCTACTTACCTATAATCAAAGTGTATTTGTTGTCATCGACTGTGAGGTGTGTTAGCGCTTGAAATTTCACCTCAGGCTGAAAAAGGCAAACCTCAAGGCAACATCAAACCATTTAGCCTCGTAGCTAGCCCTACGGGGCAGGAGAAGGCTCTCTCCGGTCAATCTCAGTAAAATCTTCAATGGATGAGATGACCAATAGGGTAACACTGATTATAGGCTAGTAAATTGATAAAAGGGGTTTTTTAATAAAATGGCAGGGTTTTTCTGGGCTGCATGGGAAAAGTAACAGCTTGAACAGAGAAATATAATAAAAAACACAGATTATCAACTGCGGCAAGGTAGGCAAGAAATTTAAAATCAAATTGAGATTAAATGGGATGGCAAGACTGGTGAGGAGCTGACAAGGGCATAGGAGATGAATCCTTGTCAAACAGAAGAAAACATTAAATATTGAACAAACTTAAAGGCAGAGCATACAAATGATGAATTCTACCTTAACACTTCATTTGTTCAATTAGAAATGATCATGAAGTGAAATGAAACATAACAGTTTACATATGAAACAGAAGAAAAACTTATGCTAACTTTCATACCACAGGAATCTCAGAAGTCAGAGCTGTGTAATTTCATTAAAATTCTCTGTCTAAAAAATGTACAATGAAGCTCTGTTACACACACCTCTCAGCACTCAGAATTCTCCCCTCACTCCTTTCAAATGAAATTTTTAATATAATAAATACACTCTGGCTGTTTGAAAACAGATCGATCCAAAAACCCTGCGCTGTTTCACCTGAAACTACAAAAATTAGGGAATGGCGTTTCATCTATTCTAAACATAGAACAACGTTCCTCTAAATCTTTGCTAATTGGCTAATTAAGAGACAAAACTGGAGCGCAGGTCTCCATAGGATCAGGATTGAAATCTTAAATCGAATCCCATAGATAGTCTTGACTTATTTTCAGCTTGCCACGTTACATTTGCCATAATAAAACAACCTCTAAACTAGAATTCTGCTGATTCAGCTCATGGTGACAACTGTACTGAGAGCGGTTTGCATGGTTGCACTCAAGGTTTAATTCAGATCTATTTGCAGGAATACAAAATGTAATAGAATCCCCAGTTCCCCATAACTGAAATATATGTCTTTTTGCACTTTCAAATACTCCCGTAGTACTTCTATTACTTTCAGGTCCTGTAAGTAGAATTGAACTCGAAAAGGGCTGTTCATGGACAAGAACAGTCACCACAGAAGTCATCAGGGGCATAAATTCTGTAACGCCAAAAACAAACCTTACACCATACGCTTCCACAACAGAGCCACTGAGGTAAGCACTCACGATGCCCCCAACTGTTGATGAACCCCAGCATAAGGACTGAAAAGATCCTGAGGTATCTTGTGACTCCCCACGAGCTCTTTCTATTACCATTGAATCCACTACAACATCTGAAAAGGCAACCGACAAAGAACCAAGAAAAATAGAGACCGTAGCTCCAATGTTGGCATCAAGAAAGGTAGCCATTAAACTCCACATACCCATATCATAATCCAAGGAGAAAACACAATTTTTTCATCAGCTACCCCAGTGACACCATCTCTGCATCTAGGGTGAGGCTTAGAACCAGTTCAGAATGAAATTTAATAGAAGTAACAAGTGTCCTTGGATTCCTCAAATCCCACCAAGAAAGGATTCCAAATTGATGCTAGACAAAGGATCTGGCTGATGTAAACTCAATGGCGAAGAGATAGTGAGACCAGAATAACCATTTCCTGAACGGGTATGTGCCATTCCCAAGGAACTAGCTGAAAATAAAACCTTATGCAATTGTGGAGGGGATGAAGTTGATATATCACTGTTGGATAAGCTGCAAGCATTCCCTCCTGCATCAGAAGACTGTCCAAGAGGCCATTTCCATTAGCAGTCTTTTATGGAGAGTTTTTCATGTCCTGCCCTCACACGCTTCAATGGAGGAATAATTTTTTAAGTGTGCATAATTGATCCATGGACAAGATTGACTCCATTCACCAGAGGCGATTCTGAGGTAGTATCATCAGTTCCAGGTGAGCATGATGCATCAAGTTGATATGCAAAAGCATTTGACTTCTTCCAGATGGTGTCCGACTATTACGGTTTCTTGAGACACAGCGTATTGGATGCGAGAATACTCGAAGAAACGGATAGTTGGCCATGTTTGGTGAGTCAAAACACACGCGAAACAATCTATTGTCACATTTAGATGACAGCTGAGATATTTTGAGCTTAAAGGAAGCACGCCCATGAAGAAGTCTGATAGGTCGCTCAGTGGAAGGAAATTCAACACCATCAAAAGTTGTAAGAAGAGGGGCTTCTGCATCATCCTTTGGTTTCTCAACATGAACTCCATTATCCGCATATACTAGTAATGCAATAAGCTCCATGTCCTTGTGTATAGAACGCCCAAGTGCATCTAATAAGACAACATCAAGAGAAAAATTCCTGCGACAGGAGGCTTTGATATCTCTCCTGTGACACTATTCTGTAATGCATATGCTATGCTTTTCTCTCCAACCGCCACTCCATCAATGTGAAGACGAACAATATTTGCACCCACCTCACATCCAACATGGACCCACTTCTCTAAGGGGCATGCTTGTTCAGCAGTGACAGAGTACTCATCAATAGATGCAGCAAGAGTAGCATCGAGGACTAGTTTATTAGAAGCTAAAGACAAAGCAGGAAAGAGTGACAATTTCTTGTCACCATCCAATGTAAGAAAAGGGGCAGCGGCTTCAACATTCGGATGAACCTGGCAAATAATATTGCCCCCTTTTCTACTTTTGAGCAGGTAAATCCACAAGCACAGAGTGAAGCTTCCATCACCATTTGTAACATTTTTTTGATAAACTCACAAATAGCCTGTCCAATGTCAGATAATCATCATCTCTGAATATCGGTCCGGTCTTGCATCCAGCCTTATTTGCCATTCAGAGTCCCGATATGGTCCTTGCACCTAGTTTTCCAATATTAAATTGAATCGAAACAAACTTCAAACTGCAGAAAGGGCTGTAGGCCTATAGGCCTAAATAAACCTTCTTGACAAGATCCAAACAAATGGACATGATTGCTGATGATGTTTTCTTTTCTTTTGTTTCTGCTTTTGCAGAGGTAGGAGCTAAGGAAACTGCTGCCATTTGAAGAGCGGGAGAATGAATTACATATTCTAAAACAACACATTTAATGATTTCTTCTTCAAAACAGGGTTTTGAAGAAGAATCAATCTCACACTGACATGAGACGGAGTCTAACATTGGCTCCACTTGGGATGGCAACTGCCGCTTCGTGGAGGTGCCAAGAACCACAGAACTTTGGGAGAGCAGCCAGTGCCTCCACCCCTTGGGCAATGGAGTCATCATCGACACAACTGAAACTGAACTCAAACTATCTTCAAGCAAACTAAAACAAGACGCTGCCCTTATGGCTGCTTATTTATTTACAAAATCTACTCTAATCTGCTGTACAAACAATAGATCAGGTAATACTGAAATGCTAGATTATCCATTCAAGTAAACCTGAGAATGATGCCGCTCGAGCATGCTTCCACCAGGACAAAAACGTAATTGCTGGCAGCCCTTCGTGCAAGTAATGACCCTGGTCACGGAAAAGACAGCCTGATCTGTCAATCACACTGAAAAACACATCCATATATGCCGCAATAGGATCACGGAAGCCAGACTCTGTTGGCTGCCCCAACTCTGCAATACATACTTCCAGCTACACATTGTCAATGTAAACATCTGTAGGCAAGTCTATGATTTCTTGTTTCAATGGATGAAGGATTTCCAAGAACTTTTTAGGGTCTTGGAAATCATATGACTGGATCTGCTCATCTAGACACTGAATCTCCTTCTCGATTCTTTCAACAATTAACTCGCAAACTTTAGTTTTGAACCGAGGGAACTTTAGAGATTTCAAACATTGAAGCAAGGCACTGAAAACATCTTCAACAAATTCATTATTTGCTAAATCATTTCTTATTTCTTCTACAGCTTCACACAGGGTAAGGTTTGCCACATACCCCACCATTGCATGAATGAATCAACAAGCACTGGAATGTCTGGATTGAAATTGGAGTCGCCAGGTGAATGGTTCAGCCTGTCAAGTGTCTGATCGGTGTCCACCATCAACAATCAGATCAGAACTTGATACATGTACTAGGGTGAAATGCAAATGAAATGCTATGTTCACAAGCTCACGGAGATTGACTGAAGCAATGTTTGTCTACTTGCGCTTATGCAAAGCAAGAGCGTTTTCGAAGGCTACCTGGCATAACTTCAGGCTCCGTCTAAGACTTATGAGACAAACACATCAACCCACAAACAAGTTTGTTCTTCCCAGTATGGTCGCCAGTATGTTAACGCTTGAAATTTCACCTCAGGCTGAAAAAGGCAAACCTCAAGGCAACATCAAACCATTTAGCCTCGTAGCTAGCCCTACAGGGCAGGAGAAGGCTCTCTCTAGTCAATCTCAGTAAAATCTTCAATGGATGAGATGACCAATAGGGTAACACTGATTTTAGGCTAGTAAATTGATAAAAGGGGTTTTTTAATAAAATGACGGGGTTTTTCTGGGCTGCATGGGCAAAGTAACAGCTTGAACAGAGAAATATAATAAAAAACAAAAATTATCAACTGACGCAAGGTAGGCAAGAAATTTAACATCAAATTGAGATTAAATGGGATGGAAAGACTAGTGAGGAGCTGACAAGGGCATAGGAGATGAATCCTTGTCAAATAGAAGAAAACATTAAATATTGAACAAACTTAGACGCAGAGCATACAAATGATGAATTCTACCTTAACACTTCATCTGTTCAATTAGAAATGATCATGAAGTGAAATGAAACATAACAGTTTACATATGAAACAGAAGAAAAACTTATGCCAACTTTCATACCACAGGAATCTCAGAAGTCAGAGCTGTATAATTTCATTAAAATTCTCTGTCTAAAAACTGTACAAGGAAGCTCTGTTACACATACCTCTCAGCACTCAGAATTCTCCCCTCACTCCTTTCAAATGAAATTTTTAATATAATAAATATGCTCTGGCTGTTTGAAAACAGATCGATCCAAAAACCCTGCGCTGTTTCACCTGAAACTACAAAAATTAGGGAAGGGCGTTTCATCTATTCTAAACATAGAACAGCGTTCCTCTAAATCTTTGCTAATTGGCTAATTAAGAGACAAAACTGGAGCGCAGGCCTCCATAGGATCAGGATTGAAATCTTAAATCGAATCCCATAGATAGTCTTGACTTATTTTCAGCTTGCCACGTTACATTTGCCATAATAAAACAACCTCTAAACTAGAATTATGCCGATTCAGCTCATGGTGACAACTGTACTGAGAGCGGTTTGCATGGTTGCACTCAAGGTTTAATTCAGATCTATTTGCAGGAATACAAAATGTAATAGAATCCCCAGTTCCCCATAACTGAAATATATGTCTTTTTGCACTTTCAAATACTCCCGTAGTACTTCTATTACTTTCAGGTCCTGTAAGTAGAATTGAACTCGACAAGGGCTGTTCATGGACAAGAACAGTCACCGCAGAAGTCATCAGGGGCATAAATTCCGTAACGCCAAAAACAAACCTTACACCATACGCTTCCACAAGAGAGCCACTGAAGTAAGCACTCATGATGCCCCCAACTGCTGATGAACCCCAGCATAAGGACTGAAAAGATCCTGAGGTATCTTGTGACTCCCCACGAGCTCTTTCTATTAGCATTGAATCCACGACAACATCTGAAAAGGAAACCGACAAAGAACCAAGAAAAATAGAGACCGTAGCTCCAATGTTGTCATCAACAAAGGTATCAATTAAACTCCACATACCCGTATCATAATCCAAGGAGAAAACACAATGTTTTCATCAGCTGCCCCAGTGACACCACCTCTGCATCTAGGGCGAGGCTTTGAACCAGTTCAGAATGAAATTTAATAGAAGTAACAAGTGTCCTTGGATTCCTCAAATCCCACCAAGCAAGGCTTCCAAATTGATGCTACACAAAGGATCTGGCTGATGCAAACTCAATGGTGAAGAGATAGTGAGACCAGAATAACCATTTCCTGAACGGGTATGTGCCATTCCCAAGGAACTAGCTGAAAATAAAACCTTATGCAATTGTGGAGGGGATGAAGTTGATATATCACTGCTGGATAAGCTGCAAGCATTCCCTCCTGCATCAGAAGACTGTTCCAAGAGGCCATTTCCATTAGCAATCTTTTATGGAGAGTTTTTCATGTCCTGCCCTCACACGTTTCAATGGAGGAATAATTTTTTAAGTGTGCATAATTGATCCATGGACAAGATTGACTCCATTCACCAGAGGCGATTCTGAGGTAGTCTCATCAGTTCCACGTGAGCATGATGCATCAAGTTGATATGCAGAAGCATTTGACTTCTTCCCGATGGTGTCCGACTATTACAGTTTCTTGAGACACAGTGTATTGGACGCGAGAATACTCGAAGAAACAGATAGTTGGCCATGTTTGGTGAGTCAAAACACACGCGAAACAATCTATTATCACATTTAGATGACAGCTGAGATATTTTGAGCTTAAAGGAAGCACGCCCATGAAGAAGTCTGATAGGTCGCTCAGTGGAAGGAAATTAAACACCATCAAAAGTTGTAAGAAGAGGGGCTTCTGCATCATCCTTTGGTTTCTCAACAGGAACTCCATTATCCGCATATACTAGTAATGCAATAAGTTCCATGTCCTTGTGTATAGAACGCCCAAGTGCATCTAATAAGACAACATCAAGAGAAAAATTCCTGCGACATGAGGCTTTGATATCTCTCCTGTGACACTATTTTGTAATGCATATGCTATGCTTTTCTCTCCAACCACCACTCCATCAATGTGAAGACGAACAACATTTGCACCCACCTCACATCCAACATGGACCCACTTCTCTAAGGGGCATGATTGTTCAGCAGTGACAGAGTACTCATCAATAGATGCAGCAAGAGTAGCATCGAGGACTAGTTTATTAGAAGCTAAAGGCAAAGCAGGAAAGAGTGACAATTTCCTGTCACCATCCAATGTAAGAAAAGGGGCAGCGGCTTCAGCATTCGGATGAACCTGGCAAATAATATTGCCCCCTTTTCTACTTTTGAGCAGGTAAATCCACAAGCACAGAGTGAAGCTTCCATCACCATTTGTAACATTTTTTGATAAACTCACAAATAGCCTGTCCAATGTCAGATAATCATCATCTCCGAATATCGGTCCGGTCTTACATCCAGCCTTATTTTCCATTCAGAGTCCCGATATGGTCCTTACACCTAGTTTTCCAATATTAAAATGAATCGAAACAAACTTCAAACTGCAGAAAGGGTTGTAGGCCTATAGGCCTAAATAAACCTTCTTGACAATATCCAAACAAATGGACATGATTGCTGATGATGTTTTGTTTTCTTTTGTTTGTGCTTTTGCAGAGGTAGGAGCTGAGGAAACTGTTTCCATTTGAAGAGCAGGAGAATAAATTACATATTCTAAAACAACACATTTAATGATTTCTTCTTCAAAACAGGGTTTTGAAGAAGAATCAATCTCACACTGACATGAGACAGAGTCTAACATTGGCTCCACTTGGGATGGCAGCTGCCGCTTCGTGGAGGTGCCAAGAACCACAGAACTTTGGGAGAGCAGCCAGTGCCTCCACCCATTGGGCAATGGAGTCATCATCGACACAACTGAAACTGAACTCAAACTATCTTGAAGCAAACTAAAACAAGATGCTGCCCTTATGGCTGCTTATTTATTTACAAAATCTACTCTAATCTGTTGTACAAACAATAGATGAGGTAATACTGAAATGCCAGATTAGCCATTCAAGTAAACCTGAGAATGATGCCGCTCGAGCATGCTTCCGCCAAGACACAAATGTAATTGTTGGTAGCCCTTCGTGCAAGTAATGACCCTGGTCAGGGAAAAGACAGCCTGATCTGTTAATCAAACTGAAAAACATGTCCATATATGCCGCAATAGGATCACGAAAGCCAGACTCTGTTGGCTACCCCAACTCTGCAATACATACTTCCAGCTGCACATTGTCAATGTAAACATCTGTAGGCAAGTCTATGATTTCTTGTTTCAATGGAGGAAGGATTTCCAAGAACTTTTTACGGTCTTGGAAATCATATGACTGGATCTGCTCATCTAGACACCGAATCTCCTTCTCAATTCTTTCAACAATTAGCTCGCAAACTTTAGTTTTGAACCGAGGGAAATTTAGAGATTTCAAACATTGAAGCAAGGCACTGAAAACATCTTCATCAAATTCAGTATTTGCTAAATCATTTCTTATTTCTTCTACAGCTTCACACAGGGTAAGGTTTGCCACATACCCCACCATTGCATGAATGAATCAACAAGCACTGGAATGTCTGGATTGAAATTGGAGTCGCCAGGTGAATGGTTCAGCCTGTCAAGTGTCTGATCGTGTCCACCATCAACAATCAGATCTGAACTTGATACATGTACTAGGGTGAAATGCTATGTTCACAAGCTCACGGAGATTGACTGAAGCAGCGTTTATCTACTTGCGCTGATGCAAAGAAAGAGCGTTTTCGAAGGCTACCTGGCATAACTTCAGGCTCCGTCTAAGATTTATGAGACAAACACATCAACCCACAAACAAGTTTGTTCTCCCCAGTATGGTCACCAGTATGTTAACGCTTGAAATTTCACCTCAGGCTAAAAAAGGCAAACCTCAAGGCAACATCAAACCATTTAGCCTCGTAGCTAGCCCTACAGGGCAGGATAAGGCTCTCTCCGGTCAATCTCAGTAAAATCTTCAATGGATGAGATGACCAATAGCGTAACACTGATTTTAGGCTAGTAAATTGATAAAAGGGGTTTTTTAATAAAATGACGGGGTTTTTCTGGGCTGCATGGGCAAAGTAACAGCTTGAACAGAGAAATATAATAAAAAGCATAGATTATCAATTGAGGCAAGGTAGGCAAGAAATTTAACATCAAATTGAGATTAAATGGGATGGCAAGACTGGTGAGGAGGTGACAAGGGCATAGGAGATGAATCCTTGTCAAACAGAAGAAAACATTAAATATTGAACAAACTTAAAGGCAGAGCATACAAATGATGAATTCTACCTTAACACTTCATCTGTTCAATTAGAAATGATCATGAAGTGAAATGAAACATAACAGTTTACATATGAAACAGAAGAAAAACGTATGCTAACTTTCATACCACAGGAATCTCAGAAGTCAGAGCTGTGTAATTTCATTAAAATTCTCTGTCTAAAAACTGTACAATGAAGCTCTGTTACACACACCTCTCAGCACTCAGAATTCTCCCCTCACTCCTTTCAAATGAAATTTTTAATATAATAAATACGCTCTGGCTATTTGAAAACAGATCGATCCAAAAACCCTGCGTTGTTTCACCTGAAACTACAAAAATTAGGGAAGGGCGTTTCATCTATTCTAAACATAGAACAGCGTTCCTCTAAATCTTTGCTAATTGGCTAATTAAGAGACAAAACTGGAGCGCAGGTCTCCATAGGATCAGGATTGAAATCTTAAATCGAATCCCATAGATAGTCTTGACTTATTTTCAGCTTGCCACGTTACATTTGCCATAATAAAACAACCTCTAAACTAGAATTCTGTCGATTCAGCTCATGGTGACAACTGTACTGAGGGCGGTTTGCATGGTTGCACTCAAGGTTTAATTCAGATCTATTTGCAGGAATACAAAATGTAATAGAATCCCCAGTTCCCCATAACTGAAATATATGTCTTTTTGCACTTTCAAATACTCCCATAGTACTTCTATTACTTCCAGGTCCTGTAAGTAGAACTGAACTCGAAAAGGGCTATTCATGGACAAGAACAGTCACCACAGAAGTCGTTAGGGGCATAAATGTCGTAACGCCAAAACAAAACCTTACACCATACGCTTCCACAAGAGAGCCACTAAAGTAAGCACTCACGATGCCCCCAACTGCTGATGAACCCTAGCATAAGGACTGAAAAGATCCTGAGGTATCTTGTGACTCCCCACGAGCTCTTTCTATTACCATTGAATCCACTACAACATCTGAAAAGGCAACCGGCAAAGAACCAAGAAAAATAGAGACCGTAGCTCCAATGTTGTCATCAACAAAGGTAGCCATTAAACTCCACATACCCGTATCATAATCCAAGGAGAAAACATAATGTTTTCATCAGCTGCCCCAGTGACACCACCTCTGCATCTAGGGCGAGGCTTAGAACCGGTTCAGAATGGAATTTAATAGAAGTAACAAGTGTCCTTGGATTCCTAAAATCCCACAAAGTAAGGCTTCCAAATTGATGCTAGAAAAAGGATCTGGCTGATGTAAACTCAATGGCGAAGAGATAGTGAGACCAGAATAACCATTTCCTGAACGGGTATGTGCCATTCCCAAGGAACTAGCTGAAAATAAAACCTTATGCAATTGTGGAGGGGATGAAGTTGATATATCATTGCTGGATAAGCTGCAAGCATTCCCTCCTGCATCAGAAGACTGTTCCAAGAGGCCATTTCCATTAGCAATCTTTTATGGAGAGTTTTTCATGTCCTGCCCTCACACGCTTCAATGGAGGAATAATTTTTTAAGTGTGCATAATTGATCCATGGACAAGATTGACTCCATTCACCAGAGGTGATTCTGAGTTAGTCTCATCAGTTCCAGGTGAGCATGATGCATCAAGTTGATATGCAGAATCATTTGACTTCTTCCAGATGGTGTCCGACTATTACGGTTTCTTGAGACACAACGTATTGGACGCGAGAATACTCGAAGAAATGGATAGTTGGCCATGTTTGGTGAGTCAAAACACACGCGAAACAATCTATTGTCACATTTAGATGATAGCTGAGATATTTTGAGCTTAAAGGAAGCACGCCCATGAAGAAGTCTGATAGGTCACTCAGTGGAAGGAAATTCAACACCATCAAAAGTTGTAAGAAGAGGGGCTTCTGCATCATCCTTTGGTTTCTCAACAGGAACTCCATTATCCGCATATACTAGTAATGCAATAAGCTCCATGTCCTTGTGTATAGAACGCCCAAGTGCATCTAATAAGACAACATCAAGAGAAAAATTCCTGCGACAGGAGGCTTTGATATCTCTCCTGTGACACTATTATGTAATGAATATGCTATGCATTTCTCTCCAACCGCCACTCCATCAATGTGAAGACGAACAACATTTGCACCCACCTCACATCCAACATGGACCCACTTCTCTAAGGGGCATGCTTGTTCAGTAGTGACAGAGTACTCATCAATAGATGCAGCAAGAGTAGCATCGAGGACTAGCTTATTAGAAGCCAAAGACAAAGCAGGAAAGAGTGACAATTTCTTGTCACCATCTAATGTAAGAAAAGGGGCAGCGGCTTCAGCATTCGGATGAACCTGGTAAATAATATTGCCCCTTTTTCTACTTTTGAGCAGGTAAATCCACAAGCACAGAGTGAAGCTTCCATCACCATTTGTAACATTTTTTTGATAAAATCACAAATAGCCTGTCCAATGTCAGATAATCATCATCTCCGAATATCGGTCCGGTCTTGCATCCAACCTTATTTGCCATTCAGAGTCCCGATATGGTCCTTGCACCTAGTTTTCCAATATTAAATTGAATAGAAACAAACCTCAAACTGCAGAAAGGGCTGTAGGCCTATAGGCCTAAATAAATCTTCTTGACAAGATCCAAACAAATGGACATGATTGCTGATGATGTTTTGTTTTCTTTTGTTTGTGCTTTTGCAGAGGTAGGAGCTGAGGAAACTGCTACCATTTGAAGAGCGGGAGAATAAATTACATATTCTAAAACAACACATTTAATGATTTCTTCTTCAAAAAAGGGTTTTGAAGAAGAATCAATCTCACACTGACATGAGACGGAGTCTAACAAGGTGATGTGGCTTTCTCTACTGCATGCCTTCATTTTCCCTCATGCATGCTGTCTCTACTCGTTGATGTGTTGTTGTGTGTTTTTGCAGGTTCTTATTTTGCTAGAGTTGAGCTGCATGTGCCTTTTCAGCCTTCAAATGTGCTTTCCCTTGCTACTGGTGTTGGACTTCTATGGGATTAGCTGCTACAGGAATTCCTACAGGAGCTCCTGTAGCTACTTCTCCCCTTGAAACTTCAACTATTTCCCTATGCTTGGAGCTCGAGAATGATGTCAAAGGTGGAGATGAATGATGGAGGGATAGTAGGTAAGCTTTAGGTAAAGTTAATGGTGCCTTTTCCTCCTTTTATTTTTGTCTTTTTTTCAAAACTGAAAAATTGTTTTTCTGTGTTTTTTCTTGGAAAGGAAAAAAAAATAATAATGATGCTTGGAGTGTGATGCAGGCTTGGAAATGATGGCAAGGAGGTTTGAAGATGGTAAGAGGGAATATAGGTTCCTCATGAATATTTTCTTGTCCCTCAAACTATGTCCTGTAGACACTTTTGGCTCTCTATAATTCCTACAGGAGCCTCTTGTAGAAAACATGGTTTTGGAAGAAGAGCTAGAGTGGGGTGAAAGAGATGCAAAACATGATGGAGGAAGGTGTGGAGAAGATGAGATGGATGTTGGGATGAATGTCAGGGTCCCCTTGGCACCTTCTTCTGCTCCCTGTAGTCCTCCTGCAAACCTGCAATGCAATAAAAAATTATTTTTTCTTTCTCCTTTTTTTTTTAAAACAAATAGGGCACCTCAGAGAGGTTTTTGACTTCCTTAGGCATCTCCAAGGGAGGTTTTCACCCAGGGATCTCATTATTTTCCCTTTTTGTTTTGACATCACTGGATTTCCTCAGAAGAGGTTTTCAACCCAATGATGGGACTCAAGCGCCTCATGGAGGTTTTCACTTGAGTCCTTATTTTTTTCTCTTTTTTCTTCAGTGAGTGGATGAAGTGAAAGCTAAGACATGCTCCACTACCATCATTGCTTTATTCAAATCTTCAATAAACTTTCACTTGTAGAGGGGTTTCTTGTAGACTTTCAACCGATGTCCAGTAACAAGCATGGGGATGGCTTCATCATCAACGGTTTTGATCAGAACTGAACCATTGTCATTGCATTTCTCCACAGTGTAGGGTCCCAGCCATCTTGTCCTCAACTTGCCTTTGAAATCCTTTTATCTTTAATCATAGAGTAGTGCCCAATCTCCCTCTTATAATTGCTTCTCCCTGATATTTCTGTCATGCCATATCTTTCTCTGAAGCTGAACTACCTCTGTATGGAGAAGGGCTTGCAATCTGTATTCATCTAATCCATTGAGCTGAAGTAATCTCTCCTCCTATGCATGGCTGAGATCTAGGTCCAGCTGAGCTTCCATCCTTAGGGTATTGAATTCAAACTCTATTGACAACAAAGCCTTCTTCCCATAGACCAGTTCATAGGGTGTGAACCTGGTGGTGGCCTTCCATGTTGTGTTGTAGGCACAAGTGGCCTCAACTAATTTGTCCGCCCAGTATTTTCTACTGTTGCTCACTACATTGGTTAGGATCCCTTCCAATGCTCTATTAGTGACCTCCACTTGCCCATTGGCTTGTGTATGGTAAGGGGTGGAAGTCCTGTGATTGATCTTATGATGTGTGAATAGGTCTTCAATTAGGTTGGAAATGAACTAACTGCCTTGGTCTGTGACCAACTCTCTCGGATACCCGAACTTGTAGAATTTTTTTCCCTCAAAAACTTAGCTACCTTTTCCTCTGTCACTTCTTTGATTAAATTTTTCTTTGCCCACTTTGTCAGGTAGTCGGTGCACACAATGATGTACTGCTTCTACTTTGGAGGGGAGTTGATAGGCCCCATAAAGTCCATGCCCCACTTCTCAAATGGCTCGAAGGTCAATTGAGGTTGCATGGGCATTTAATCATTTGGAGTGGGTTTCCCCATCCTCTGACACCGATCACACTGGCTCGTGTATCTCCTCACATCTTGATGAAGAGTGGGCCAGTAGTAGACTGCTTGCAATATCTTGAAGGCGGTTCTTTTTGCTACAAAATGACCTCCACAAGGCCCATCATGACAGGTCAGGAGGATGTCAAATACTTCCTCCTCCCTGACACATCTTCTCAATATCTGATCTGGGCCAAGTTTGAAGAGATTGCCTCCAATCCAAGTGAAAGGGGTGCTTTTCCCTACTATCTTGATCTTCTCTTTTGAGGATAGGTATGGTGGGAACTGTGTTGAAACCAAGTAGTTTGCTATATCAGCAAACCATGGAGAGAGTACTGATATAGCAAATAGGTGTTCATCTAGCATTTAGTCATCCACCATTCCTTCTTCACCTACAGGTAGATTTACTCTAGACAAAAATTCAGCAACAACATTCTCTTTACCAGGCTTATCAATAAATTTCAGATCAAACTACTATAGTAAATGCAACCATCTAATAATGTGAGCATTTACATTTGGTTTGTTCATTAAATATCTAATTGCAGCATGATCAATGTGCACAAAATTTTGATAGCCTGTGATATAATTTCTGAATTAGTTTAAGGAATGCACGACAGCTAGGAGTTCCTTCTCGGTTACTGTATAGTTTAACTCTGCCTTTGACAAGTTTTTGCTTATAAAGTATATGGCATAAGGTAACTTTTCATCAATTTTTCCTAAGTCTACTCCTATTGCTTTGTTTGAGGCATCTGTGTGAATGTGAAAGGGTAGGGCCTAGTTTGGGCCTCTGAGAATTGGGGCAGCCACTAGCTTATTCTTCAAGGTATCTTGGGCTTCTTGATAGTTTTCTGACCATATGAACTCAACATCTTTGCCTAGGAGGCCAAACAAAGGAGAGGCTAACTTGTTGAAGTCTTTAATGAATATCTTGTAATATCCATCTAAGCCTAGGAAGCCTCTGACATCTCTCACCTTTTGAGGAGGTGGGACCCTTTGGATGATGGCAATTTTGTTGGGGTCCACCTCTAGTCCTTGTTGAGATATTGCGTGACCTAGCACGGTCCCTTCAGTCATAAAAAATTCACATTTTTCTGGACTGAGGGACAGGTTCATCTCAATACACTTATCTAGAACTTTTCCTAGGTTAGATAAAGCTTCTTGAAAGTCAGAGCCATAAGGAATAAAATCATCCATGTATATTTCTACTACATCATGGACTAGTTCAGAAAATATACTCAATATCGCTCTTTGGAAAGTGGCTGGAGGATTGCACAAACCAAAAGGAAGGACCCAGTATTCAAAGGTACCCCAAGGACAAGTGAAAGTGGTCTTATCTTGGTCTTCCGGGCTGATTCGAATCTGATTGTACCCGCTAAACCCTTCTAGGAAGGAGAAAAATGTTTTCCCTGTCAGACCGTCTAACACTTGATCTATGAAAGGTAAAGGAAAATGGTCCTTTTTAGTGGCTTTGTTCAATTCCCAATAGTCGACACAGATTCTCCACTTACCATTTTTCTTTGGCTCTAGCACCGAAGGAGAGACCCATTCACTGTCACATATGGGATAGATGAATCCTGCATCAAACAATTTTTGTAGTTCTTCACTAACAATATCTTTAAGTGCTGGGTTCATCCTCCTTTGAGGCTGCCTGACTCATTTGCAATCTTCCTTGATGTATATATGATCATTACATACTGAAGGGTGCACTCCCTTCATCTCCTTATAACTCCAGGTGAAGGAATCTAGATGTTTTCCGAGTATGATGCATAGCCCCTTCTCCTGGGAAGTAGATACGGATGGATTGATTTTCAATGTTCTTTCCGGGGCGAAATATATATTTTTAACGTGAAGAGAAGTGGGGTCAGCCACATAGAGATCAGTTGAGGGGTTTTTTTGGGTTTCTCTTATTATGTCTTCTAATGGTGATACACTGGGAGGTGAATTCTAAATCAAATTTTCAATCATATCATCCTCATCTTCTGGTTCCCCCCCATGGCGATTTCTAATGTACAAAGTGGTGCAGAATAAACTTCATCCTCATCCTCATCCTCCAACCAGAGAGGTAGACCATGTTCTAGCAAGGGTTGGGCAGGAGGATATAGGATTAACTACTTGGACATGTGCCCATTCTTTATGGTCATGTTCCCAGCTCGATAGTTGATGTAGGCATCAGTTGTAGCCAACCAGCGTCTTCCTAGAATGAGAGGATACCCAGTGAGCTTTGCATTTGGCTGGAGAACTAAGAAATCAGCAAGGTACTCCCAAGAATCAATGGAGACCATCACATCTTCCACAATCCCCTCAGGGGTCACTATCGAGCAGTTTGCTAGCTGTAGCACCATCGTGGTCTTCCTCAAGAAGCCTTGGAGGTTAAGTCTGAGCATTGTGTCCTTTGTCATCACATTAATGGAAACTCCCAGATCAATCAAGGTATGTGGGACCATTGTGCCATTGATTTGGACATCAACTATTGGGCTTCCAGGGTCCAGACATTTTGGACAGATTATCTGCCCCAACATCAGGTCGAATAGTTTTCCTATGACATTGATGGTTGGGGCATCTCTCTTGTGCCTTCCTTGATTCCTAAAGCACTTCTCTTTGATAAACCTATTGTAGATAGGCACATCTTTTATGGCTTGGAGAAGTGGTATCTTCACACATAAATGTTTCAATTATCCCAGGAGTTCAGTCTCTTCTGGGGTAGGTTGGATTGTCATGGATAGTCTCTCAGGAAAGGGTGGATTTGCTTTAGGTTCGCTTTCCTCTTTATCTTCCTCAAACTCCCTAGGTGGAGGCTGGCTATCTGGGAGAACTTTCCTAGATCACAAGTTAATTTCTTGAATCTCCACAGCATAAGTTGGGCATGATGGTTCCCCACTATACACTTGCTGAGCCTGTCTATTGTTCGGGTTCGGATTTTGCTAGGCAGGTATTTGGGGTTGCCTTGGTGGAGAAAAGGGTAACAGTTGTGGTTGGGCAGGTGGTGGAGGCAGAAGAGCGGGAAGAGAGTTGTATTGGGGCCTCCACCCCTGATGAGATGCATTCCACTTAGGTTGCGGCTGAGCATAGGATTGAAATGAATGGGTGGCTAGTTGGACATGATATTGAGATGTGAAGGACCAAGGAGCAGGAATGGACCAGGATGGATGAGCAGGGGGGCCGTAAGAAGGTAAGGAGGTGACTTGGTTGGGGTTGTAGTATGTCTGAGATGTCACTTGCATCCCCTTCTGGTATGGTCTAGGTCCATGCGGCCTCCTTTGGTTTATGTAATAGATCTTTTCAGTGACTCCTTCGACCTCTTGGTATATAGCTTTAAGTCTGGGCAAGGAAGGGAACTTATCTGTAGAATGATCTTCTTCACAGACTGAATAAACGTCTATAGAGTTCAATGGGCATTCATTCCTAGGATGCCTCCTGGTGCATTTGGGGAAAAAAATGGCCAAAGCCCTCTCTGCTTCCTCTTGTTTTCTTTTGATATGTAAGGTATCCATTTGCATGGGAAGAGTGTACAACATCTCACTCTTGAAGTCTTTCAGCATGTTTCCAATTTCACCTTTAATGGATGAATTGGAAGAAGAGGTACTAACTATGGGTTGACTCCCCCTACCTTTCTTTCTAGCTTCTCTAGAATGGTTTCTAAAAATAGCCTTTATGTCCTCATAGGATAGTTGGTAGATGTCTCCATCGGCCAGTAGATGGAGGGTGTCTAAAAGGTCTTCCTGAATTCCCCAGAGTAGGACCAACTTCAGAGACTTAGGGTCAAATGTACACCTGGCCCTTTTGTAAGTGAGATGGAACTTCTCTTCATACTCTTCCAGGGACTCATCACTTCCTATGGTCATTCAGAAGATTTCTTCTTTAATATATTTTGACCTACAATAGTCTCGATACTTGTTGTTAAAGGCATACTGCATCTAAGCCCAAGTTGTGATGCTATTTCCTGGTAATCCCATGAACCAGTGCAATGCTGCATCCTTGAGAGTAGAAGGGAACAGTTTCAACTTTTTCTTGTCTTCTACATAGTCATAAGTTCGACAGATGACAACAAACTCAAACAAGAAGGTGGAAGGATCCTCTTTAGTTAGACCATAGAAGTGAGCTAGGGCTGAAGGACTTATATTCTTCATTTTGGTGTCTCTATTGGTCTCTCGAATGGGGAAGTTACCCTTTATTCTCTCTCCATTTCCCCTAGCATTTCTTTTTTCAGCCATTGGCTCTAGAGGAATGTTTTCTTCTTCTTCTTCCCCTATAGGTTCTTCAAATATGTCTAGATATTCACCTAAGAGTTCTTCTTGATTGCACCCACTAAAGAAGAGAGAAGGTTGGCTATGTGAAGCAGCGGGGGTGTTGGGAAAAAAATTTCCTAAGTTATCTCTACTCCTACGAGGCATGAAAGGAAATATTTTTGGTTAGTTTTTTGTTTCTTTCTCCCCACATTGAAAGTTCCTATAGAAACTAAAAATGTGATTGAACAAAACAAATTGCAACTAGCTAAAATGAACTTGTTGAATGGAAATTTAAAGAACTGAAAAGGAAAGCAAGGAAATGCAGAATTGAAAGAAAAGCAATGACTAGTCTACTTTTGCCGAAATAGACTATTAGCATAATGCTACAATAGGAAATAAAAGAAAGCAGTAATCATAGAATACTTTGATGATTCCTTGGCAATGGTGCCAAAAAGTGGTGAGCACTATTATTGCAACAATAATGCTATGACTCTTGAGCTACCAACTTTACTTTTATCAACCTGGTAGTTCGTAACAAACTTGGGAGTGTCGGTGCTATATGCACAAGTACTAGTTCTCACTGCAAGTTGTCACTTAGTCAGTTGGCACAAGATCACTAGGAGCTCAAGCCAACTTCTATAGATTTCAAAAGAAGCTCTATGTGTGATGAAAGGAAATAAAGATTACTCTACAGATGTTATTCTAACTGCAGAAAGGAGAAATACTCGAATGTAAAGCAAAACCTAGTAAACCCTAATTAACAAGCTAATTCTACTTTTGCCAAAAACACTATGAAAACCATCAAACAAATGCCATTACCTACTCAAGGAAGTAAACAAAATCTAACCAAGCTATTTCTGGAAGTAAATAAGCAAAAAACATATTTTTGGATTTTTATGTGTATTTATGTGAATTTAACATGCATCTAATTTATTGTGTGTGAGTCTGGCAGCAAACAGGTGGCGTTAGAGGGCGGTTTTGGAGCTTCAGAGGATGTAGGATGGTGTGGATGGTTCCTAGGAGGTCTTAGGTGGCCTTCTTGAGGCTTTTCCCACACCGGCCTTCAAAAGAAAGCCTACAAGAAAAACTACAGGAGGACACAGGAAAACTATAAGAGGAAAACATGGGAACTACAGGAGGCCTATAGGAGGAGGCCGAGAGAAATTTTCACTTTTTTGAGGGTGTGAGATTGGGTAGAAAAGGTGGATGAAGGTTGGAATGACATGTTAGGGTGCCTAAGGTCTACCATGAATCACCAGGAGAGAGAAATATGATTGGGTTTTCTCAAGGAGAGAGGAAGAAGTTCTATGAAAAATGAAGGAAAAAAGGGCAGAATTGAGGTGAGGTTTGGGAGACCTATAGGGCATGGATCAGTTGGAGGGTGTGATTGTTGGTAAGCTAGCCTACTATTGGAAGAGATCTGCTGCATAGAAATTGATAGTCAACCAAGAAAATCAAGCAACCAATGAAATGAGTGCATCCTAGGAAGAATAGAGTTTTGCATTAAAATGGCCTAAACTATGATGTATAGAAGGAAATGTTGGGAAATGCTACAAGAAAGGAAAGCATGCAAAAGGAATATTGCAAATCAGGAAGTGAACATGATAAAGAAGATCTAAAGCAAAGTAAAACTAGACTATCAACCTACTAGAGAGTTGCAAACACTAGAAGTCCTAGGAATGAGGAAAATCTGTGTTTTTGGGGCAGCAAGAGAGTCTTTACCTCAAATCATGGTCCCAGAGGGAGGAAGGGAGCTAAAGGCACTATTTATAGCCTTTTGAATCTTCTTTGATCACTGCTTAACCTGCTACAGAAAGCATAAACAGAAGCAAGCTACTAAATCATCAAAAGAAGCATATTCTTAACCATAAGAGAAATACATCTAACAACAAACTAATCTACAAATTGAAGTAAAGCATACAAATACAAGTAAATAGAAGCTTGGCTACATGGATTGGGCCCTAACCTAAGAGCTTCAGCCATATGAGGTAACTCAACGCTATCTCAAAAAGGATTCCATCTTCATTATCAAAAAATAGCAAGATTACATAAAACTGTCATAAAATAGTAAGCTCGAAATTTGAGCAGAGTTTACACAAGCAAAAAAAAAAGTTGACCCTAGTGAGGCCCTAGGCCTCTCTACTTATACATATGAAGCTAACAATAGCTTCCTCAAAATCATGGAGGCTTGGTTCCCAAAACTCGAGATAACTATCAATCATCTTCCACTTACTCGGCTGCCTTCTAGTGCATGATTCGGCTGCTTGTACTCCAAGCTGAATGAAGGGGAATTCAAACTAAAGAGAAATAAATGATGGGGATTCCCTCCTATAAGTCCTCTCCTCTATCTAATTCGAGTTATTGTTGTAGTTTGACCACTAGATCCTTGACTTTCACCTCAAAATCCATGAATAATATGCATTCAATACATGTTAGACCACATGGCATAATAACTAACTCAACTCACCCTCTAAGCATAAATATAATCAGAAAATCATACAATAAGCTAAGAGAATGGTTGATTTGACTAGGTTAGGTGGTAAAATGAGCCCATATAATTACCCATTTATGAGGATCATCAAGATAATCTAGTAAAGGATTCCATTTAATTGAAAAAAGATGTGAGGTTTGAACTTTAAGGGAAATACATTTTTTTAATTATGCTAAGGAGCATACCTTTATGCTTCGCATCATTGGTTAATGATTTATTAGCTTGAAAATCACCCCATTAATGAGCCTTCTTGATTCAATCGGGATAGAAACAATTCCACAGTATTACAAATTGTCTTTGAGGTGTATTGAAATTGTGCTTCTCACAACAGTTCAAGATGAAATTCCATGGTTAAACGTAGCAATATGGGATTCAACCTTTGGATCCCACTGCTCCTGCTCCAAGTGCTTTGTCAACATTGTTGAAGCAATGAAATCAACCACGATGATATATCAGCCCCAAAGTCTCCTGCCTACAATAATTTAATTGAACAGGCAAAAGTGAAGAACTAGATAGATGGTGTAGAAGGAACAAGCATGTTTGGACTAAATTCCAGATTTGGCACTCCTATACCGAGTAATGAAATATTTCATGCATATAAACACCAAGGAATTTGGTTTTTTCATAGTGCTATCATTGATATTTTGATGCTTCTTTATTTCTTCATGGCTGATGGGTTCATTTGGATTCTTATCATTCTCTTCTATATAGGTGGAATTGAAGCACTCACTGCTCTAATACTAAACCATATGAACAAAGAAGTAATCCTAAAGGATATGATTGATCTAGACCTTACTATTCAAGTGACGAATCCTCACCTTTTTTTGAGGATTATATCCGAGGACAACCTTGTTAATGTTGCAAGACAAGGGATGTGTTATAGCCTTGTATTATATCTTGATCTTTGAGTGCTAATCTTTCAATTTGTAACAAGAGTGTGTATAAAAGGGGTTGTTATGTTTCTATTCTGAATGAATTTTTAAGGCTCCCTCATTGTCAGCATGGAAAGGAAGTAGAATGGCAGCTTTAGGAAGCATTTTTTTAACTAATAGAATTAAAATGAAAAAAATAAATTTCCAATTTAATTGACTGTTGTTTCCCTTTTGAGTGTCGCCTTTCTAGTTTCCTTATCCATTGATTTGGAGCCATTTGATGGTTGATTGAGTTGGTGAAAAACGTAATTGTTTTGGATGATGGTTATCCTCATGGGCATAGTTATCCTTAGTTTGGATAGAGTTTTTCCTTACTTACACGACACACTAACCTTATCCTCTCCTTGTGATGGACGCAGATGTGGAAGGTTAAAAGCAAGAAAGGTGGATAATGTTTATCTCAACATTCAAATGATTGCTCTATCTTTCTAATGCGTTGAGGCTACGAATAAATGGGTGATTGAGGTTCAAGCAGAGTGCAGGTGAGTTCGATATGGATGATATTCATCATGAAGGAATTCGTGGTGTAGCAACAACTACGAAATCCCCATGGAGTGTTTTATCTTCAAGCGAGAGCTGGTCAAAGTATTTGGAACCATCACTGTTAAGGAAGTTCTCTAGATTCCGTGCACCCAAATCAAGCTTGATTCTCGTGACGTATTTCGTAGTTTAGTTGGAAAATTGTTCTCTAGTAGTGTGTGCTTTTTTTTTTTGTGCTGAGAAAGATTGTTGTGAAAACATTCATAATGAAGGAGCCTAAGAAGTTTGGGAAATTTAACATCTAAATGAGTTGTAAGCAAGAGACTTCTTACCCTTCACTATGAGTGTGAAAGGAGTTTGATTGTGCATTCACTCCCTTGAAACGATTCTAGGTGTTTCCTTATGGTTAAAAAAAAAATTTGGTGGCGGCTGTATTAAGGGCTAAGTCTTCCAAGTATCAAATTTTGATTCCTCTGTCGTATGCTTGCAAAAGTGGAGAAGATGCTCTTGTTTTCTGTTTGCCACTCCAGAATGAAACTGGAACATGGTCAAGGTGTTAGGTCCCTATAATACTAGTGATTACCCCATTCCTTTTGTAGTTGCATCCCTTATTAATATTGTTATGCCCCTATTGTCCCCATATCGTTATTAATGTGCCCCATAGAATCCCTCTTTTGTTATTTTTGTGGTTTTATATTATTATTGTTAGGTCAACTGGGTTATATTGTGACTCCTTAGACTCCTATATATAGAAAGGAGATTTTGTCATTTGAATGATCCAAGAATTTTTCATTTATGTAATGTAAAGGAGGTTGCCCCCTCGAAGAGGCTGAATTTTAAGGCGTTGTTCTATCTTTTCTATCTTTTTCTTGAGCTGGTTTCTTAACATTTGGTATTAGAGCTTCGGATTCTAGGGTTTCGCTGCTCGAAACAAGTCATCGTGGAATTTTTTCTATAAATTTTTTTCTGCGATGTTTCAGAAGCTAAAACAAAAACCCATTTGAGAAGACATCGTGCTGAAGCTGGGATCTGAATTTCAGAGCTTTTCACGCTATATTTATGGATATATGATCTGAGGAAGTTGGTCTTTTTGCAGACTCCTGAATTACATTCCAAATAGGTGACCTGGGGAAAATCGTCATAACTTTCTCTCTGAGTATCTGATTGAAATTTTGTAAGGAGATATAGAAAGAGGACAGACTGTAGTTCTTTTTATATATTTTTCAGAGCCAAAGATCGAAACAGTGACTCATGGCACGTCATATAAGTTCGCTCTACTGAACTAGTCTATAATCAGGTCACTGTGGGAGATTTCGCATAACTCTTCCTTGGAGAATCCAATTTGGGTCAGACTGGTGGCATTAGAAGAAAAAAGAGCAAAAGGGATTTGTTACAGCTATGATAGCAAATACACTAAAGGTCATCAGTGTGCTGAGAAGAATTTATTCTACATAGATTGTGAAGAGGAAGAAGAAAAGGAGCAAAAAGGGTCAAAAGAAGAGGATATACTCCAAGAACAAAGCCTAGATAAAAAAGAAATGAATCTGACCATATTTTGTAATGCATTGGTGGGAATTACCACTCCCCAAACCATCAATATAGAAGGACAAATCAAGAAGAAAAAGGTAATAGTGTTGATTGGTTCAGGAAGTACCCACAATTTTATTCATTGTAAGGTAGCAAAAGAATTGAATTGCTTCCTAGCACCAGAATGTCAAGTGATGGTTGCAATGGAGGAACGATAAATTGCTCTGGAAAGTGCCATAATATCAAGCTATCCATGGGAGAATATGTATTGACTAGCCCAATGCTTTCCATTCCAATGGGAGGTGCTGATGTTGTACTAGGAGTCCAATGGCTACAATCCTTGGGTACAATAGCTTTTAATTTTCAAGAACTTTTCATGAAGTTTTCTGTGGAAGGAAAGGAAGTTGAATTAAGGGGTATTGTAGGGAAACTGGGAAATATAATCAGCTCTAATGGTATGACAAAGCTTCTAAGAAAGGAACAAATAGGTGTAATTGCACAATTATGTTCGCTAGATGTTTCCACATTGGAATCATCTATTTCTCCAGATCTCCAAAAAGTCTTGGACAATCATTCCAAGGTATTTGAGACTCCCAAAGATCTCCCACCTATGCGTGATCATGATCATGCTATTCATATGATTCCAGGAAGTGTTCCTCCAAACATGAAGCCATACAGATATCCCTATGCCAAAAATAGTGAAATTGAATGTATGGTTGCAGAAATGCTAGAGGCTGGTATAATTTAGCCGAGTCAAAGTTCTTTCTTTACTCCAGTAGTATTGGTTCACAAGAAGGATGGATCATGGCGCATGTGTCCAGATTATAGGTTGCTCAACAAAATCACTATTAAAGATAAGTTTCCCTTTCCTGTCATTGATGAATTACTAGATGAATTGCATGGATCAATTTACTTCACCAACTTGGATCTTCGTTCAGGATATCATCAAATCAAAATGAAGATTGAAGACATTTAGAAAACAACATTTAGAAATCATAAAGGTCAGTATGAGTTTTTGGTCATGCCTTTTAGCCTTACCAATGCACCTTCAAAATTTCAAGGTTTGATGAATTCCATTTTCAAACCATTTCTTAGAAATTTGTGTTAGTATTTTTTGATGATATACTAATCTACAGCAAGTCTTGGAATGATCATGTTGAACATGTTGACAGGGTGCTACAACTATTGGAGGAGAAACAATTATATGCAAAAAGATCCAAATGCTTCTTTGGAGTCCAAGAGGTAGAATATCTGGGTCATATTGTATCTCATGAAGGAGTTTAGGTAGACCCTAGAAAAATTAAAGCCATTAAGGAATGGAAAATCCCCCATCCATAAAGTATCTACGAGGATTTCTCGGGTTGACAGGGTATTATCGCAAGTTTGTTAAGAATTATGGGAGAATAGTAGCACCTCTAACAACATTTTGAAGAAAGATGCATTTTCATGGACTCCAGAAGCAACAAAGGCCTTCGAACATCTTAAAGAGGCAATGTGCCAAGAACCGGTCTTAGCTACACCGGACTTCACAAAAACCTTTATTGTGGAATGTGATGCTTCAGGAAATGGAATTGGTGCTGTTTAATGCAAGATGAAAGACCCATTGCTTTTGAAAGTCGTCCAATCAAGGGAAAGTTTTTACACAAAGCTATTTATGAGAAAGAAATGTTGGCAATACTACATGCACTTAAGAAATGTCGACCCTACCTAATGGGAAGACACTTCAAGGTAAAAACGGATCATGATAGCCTTAAAATACTTTTTAGAACAAAGATTATCCTCTGAAGAGCAACAAAAGTGGGTCACAAAGATGTTGGGTTATGACTTTGAAATCATCTACAAAAAAGGGAAGCAAAATGTGGTGGCAGATGCACTATCAAGAAAGGATGAGGATGTGGAAGCATTGTTGTGCGCAATTTCTATTATCCAACCAGATTGGATAAATGAAGCAAGGGAGGAATGGAAGAGTGACAAAGAAGTTTGGGTACTTATTCGAAAGTTACAACAGGATTCCATTACGTCTGATACATTTAGCTGGAAAAATGATTTGTTATGGTACAAGATCGCTTTATCCTCTGTAAGAATTTCCAACTAAAACAACATATTCTTTATGGAATTGCACAACTTCTCCTAGGAGGGCACTTAGGATTTTAAAAACTTACCACCAGTTTTAAGAAGGAATTTTTTTTGGAGGGCCTTAAATCAAATATTCAAAAGTTTGTGGTGGAATGTTTGGTTTGCCAACAAAATAAAGTTGAAACAATTAAGACACTAGGTCTATTACAACCTTTTTCCATTCCAAGCCACGTTGGGAGGAGGTTTCAATGGATTTTATCACAGGTTTACCCAAGTCTGAGGGAAAGAGTGTCATCATGGTGGTAGTTGACAGACTTACCAAGTATGCACACTTTTGTGCATTATCACATCCATTTAAAGCGAGTACAGTATCTACTACATTTATGGAAACAATTCAAAAGCTACATGGAAACCCAAAGATTATTGTAAGTCACAGAGATCCCATTTTCTCTGGAATTTTTTGGACAGAATTATTTTCTTGTCTTAGTACTCAGTTAGCTCATAGCTCATCTTATCATCCTCAATCTAATGGGCAATCTGAGATAGTAAACAAATGTTTGGAAGGATATCTTCGTTACTTTGTATATGATAAACATACACAATGGGTCAAATGGTTGCTTCTAGCTGAATGGTGGTATAACACTTCCTTCTATACAACAACAAAAATGACCCCATTTATGGCACTTTGTGGATATCAACCACCATCCATCACATCATATTTAAGAGAAAATTCTAAGGTTCAAGTAGTGGAACATCACATTGAACATCAACAACAAGTCCTGCAACTCTTAAAGGATAACCTCATGTTGGCACA
>APFE030889584.1:48713-91799 GCA_000404065.3 Pinus taeda | reverse complement strand
AAGAGTCCAACCCTGAAAATGACTAAGAAAATACATAATATAGGCAAGCCAACCCATTCCCTTGCCTCTAGGGGTCGATCTCATCATCCTAGGATTTGTTTCGAACAAGTCTAAACAAAGCACTACAATCTAGGCAGTCAAAACAACTTGCCTCTATAAGGTAGGAAACCAATTCATTCATTAAATTTTCACCTTTTAGTGAATGAATCTTCTAGAATAAGTAATTAAGTGTCAAAATAACATCATGTTTCATTAATTACATCAAGAGGAGTGAAACAATCACATCACAAGTCAAAACTAGTCAAACTGGCTGCATTTCCTGAGCTGAAGATGAAAATTTTGCCAGAAAACCCTGTGCACCACGCGCCTTTCAACATGTTTTTGGGGCACTTCCCGACATCCAAATAAATATCAAAATAGATGGTTAGAAATCCCTAGATGTCTGCTATCCAGCCCAAGTGGAATTTTGTAATTTGGAGCTCATTTTCCCCCTCAAAATGTCATTTTCCCGGAAGTACTTCCTACTGGTGCAAAAGGTGGCAAAAAGGTGATTTTCATGGTGTTTTTGAGCCTTTTGGTCACCCAGAACTTAATGAAATGCTTTGGAAATAGTTGAGAATGTATAATTCATCATGACAAACCCAAAAGTGTAGAGTTTTCATCCAGAAAGTGTCCCAATCTTAAGCGCGCGCGTCAACGCGCTACGCGTTGAGCCAAAAAACCTGTTTTTAGGACAAAATTTTCAAAATGACAAAAATTTCTCTGAATTTGCTCAAATTCAGAGTGAAGACCCTCTATCATGTATTGTTCCCAACCAATGAAGCCTTGGCCAAAATTTGGAGTGGATCGGGTTTTTTTCACCGTTTTAGTGCTTTGCTCAATCGCCTCTTTAGGATCTTCATTTTTGCTTTGCAAACATGCATACAAGCCCAATAGTGAGTTTTCATATGACGAAAAATGTCCTTGTCTCTGTTTTCCTTCGCCAACAATTTCTCCAAATGAGTGTTGACCCGGATGAGCATAGACTCTTGATCAATCAGTGTCAAATCACCAGGTCTCTTTCGAGCCAATTCTCGATCTTCCCATATTAGCCGCAACTCATAAAGTGTATGATCATCTTCTAGCTGTTTGTTGCGCTGTTCCAAGTAGTTAATCACCTACTTTGCCATCTACAATTTCTTTTGCAGTGAGTCATTCTCAGCCCTTTGCTCTCGGATGATCTCCTTTAGCTCTGAGCTAGGAGAGCTCGCATCAACATCAATGAAATCCGTGTCCCGACCTCCTGAAGGACCCTCATCAAACATGGGCCTCTTGCCCCTATCCTGGATCTGTACTTGCGCTGAAGAAGAAGGTGAGACCCCTTCCACATGATGTGGAGATAATACTCATTGTGCTGATGAAGTCAACGAGACCCCTTCCACCCCGGGTGGAGATAGTACTCGTCGTGTAGATGCAAATAAGGCCCTGTGGCCTCGTTGGTATGTCACATATGGAGGAGCACTTATATGCTCAGTCTCAGGAATGTCTGGTTGGTGTGAAGGTTCTCCCTCATCATGAACTATCTCTAGAGGCGGCTGTAGTGCTGAGAAATAGTCACGGGAGATGAAATCCTCCCAAGTAATGCCCTGTTGTGCCAACTGATGCATCACTATGATTTTAATCAACACGTAATGATATATGCTCTTATGCTGATGTGTTGGGCTCTTCCTTTGTACCAAAGTCACCATCCTCTCTATGTTGCGACACATGAATTACGGAATGTTCATCATACGTACCCTCGTGAAATGCATCAACAAACGAACATGGTAAGCATAGAGATGCGAGAATTTGCCCTCGCAACTGAAATATCGTATGATGAGTTTCATCAATGGTGCAAACTCATCCCTTGGGAATCTGAAAGGAAAAATTGTGCTCAAGTGTCTTATATATCCAGGTTTGATGTATGGCTCATAGTAGAATCTATCTAACAGCTGGCGTTTGCTCCATTCCTCCACTAAATTTGGTATCTCGGTGGCCTGAGCAATAGTCTCTGGTGACAAAGTGAAATTCACTCTGGCAAGGTTTACATGACCATCCTGTAAATGTAGAAAAAATAAACGGACTAGTTCCCGATGATGTTGAGTTTGTGAGATCATCTCACAGTATTGGAAATAGGATTGACGCCGGAAACAATCCATTGCAAGTGGGCAAGCTTGCAATTGAGCCAAAGAAGTAGGCTCCTCCCTGACATGCTGACCACTTTTTCCACCTTTGTGATACGTCCGTGGCACATTTGGCACATTTACCTCCGGTGTAGAATCACTATCATACTCCTTCTCATAGACTGACTCGGTCTCTGAAATGTCTTTGAAAACAAGATAGCTGCAAATTTGTGCAGAGAGGAGGTGACGTGATGCCTTTCCAAGCAAATTTCGGGCTTAAAACCCAGTGCGTCGCGTGCCTCACCCAATGCGCCGCGCACCTCTGATGCACCGCGTGCGTGTATTTTTACACTGTGGCTTTGTGCCCAGTGCGCCACGCACCTCTAGTGCGCTGCGCGCCTAGTCCAGTGCGTCGCGTGCCCCTGAAACTGCTCCAACTTCCTCACAAACTCACAATTTCGCTTTGGAGCAATCTTCTTCACTCTTGGCATGTGGAATGAGTTGGAAATGTAGTGAAATATCTTTATAAAGACCCCCTTTTGATTTTTGCTTGGTCCATGAACCATTTTGTAATTTTTTGTCGTTGAAACTTTTTAAGGATTAATAGACTTCTAACCTTTTTGGTTTCCTCCTTAAATTTGGTTGAAATAATGATTTTCTTTGACAATTTTTTGCAAGGATAGTTGTGATATGATCTGGAAAAGGAGACCAAGGCTGCGCTTGGACAATTCAAGAACTGAAATTTTTGAAATTTTTTTACAAAAAATGAGATGACGACTTATCTTCAAAACAGAGTTTTGAAGAGAAGTCCTAATTTATTTGTATGATGATGAAAATTATTGAGGTAACCATCTATCGAGGACATCCCTCTGGCCTGCTAGCCTTCTTAGACTTTGCAAAGCAAAATTGACCCAACCCTAGACCTAATGACCAAGAACCATTGTTATGAACTAGAAATTTGAATCAAGACTGTAAATGACCTTTGAAGATTTTTTTTTATGAATAGACCTGAACCAGCAGTGCTAAGCACGAGCGGAATGAGTGACACAAACCATTCCGTTGGAGTTATGGCATGCCTAATGAAATGCAACTGATCGAAACTGATGGGACACCTAAACATGAAATGCAAAAAAGAGCTTTGATCTCTGACGGAGGGATAACTAGACCGAATCTAATATTGGCTCCAATGGGGATGGTAGCTCCTTGGAGATGCCAAGAACTACAGATCTCTGTAAGAGCTAGACAGTGCCTTCATCCATTGGGCGATGGAGTCATTATTCCAACACAAAATTTTGACAATTGGACTGAAAAAACAAAAACCACTTTAACCAAAATAGACTCGAAACTAAAAGACTGATACAACTGACTTGACAAACTTAAAACAACTAACCTTCATTTTTAGAATTATAGCCTTCACTACGGGCCCCAGACTGTAGATGAGAAGTTAGTATACATGTGCAATAAAACAGAAGTAAAACGATATGTACAATGATTATGAAATGAGCAGAAAATACTCAAAAGTAGTATCTCTTTAACAAACGACCATTAATCGGCCCTCCAGGACATTCATCTCCATTCATTTCTTTGAGAAGGAAAGCGTTTTGGCCACGATACATTGCAATCTTGTAAGGACCCTTCCATAAATTTTCAAATTTTCCGTGCTTTCCTTTGTCTTCATGTCGAGCATCCCACCTCAAAACTACCTCATCTAGCTGAAATGTGTCCACTTTTGCCTTCCGGTCATAAATCTTTTTGATGCGCTCCTGCAACTTGCAAGTGTTTTGAAATACCACCTCCTGTGTCTACTGTAAATGGATCATATGATTAATCCTTCGCTGCATAGGATCTTCCTCACTACCGGCGTCCTGAAGCAATTTGACTACTGGGACAGCAAGCGAAGTAGGAAAAACCGTGTCTGTCCCATATACCAACTCAAAAGGAGACATGCCAATAGACTTTTTCTGACTCACCCTATCAGCCCATAGTGCATTTACTAACTTCTTGTGCCATCCCTTTTTATTGATTTCCAGCAATTTCTTAATGATATTAACCAAAGATTTATTAGATGACTCCGCCAATCCATTTCCCTGAGGATGGTATGTGGTTGAATGTCCCAAGCTAATATTGTACTTATAGCAAAACTTGACCATCCTTTTTGACTTGAATGCCGCTGCATTATCTGTGATTAACTTACTTGGACATCCAAAACGTGACAAAATATTGGTTTCAAGAAAAGATATAATTACCACATCCGTGGCTTGTCGGGTAGGAATCGCTTCAATCCATTTTGTGAAGTAGTCTGTGGCTGTCAATATCCATCTATGTTGTCCTGATGATGTCGGATGGATTTCCCCGATGAAATCCAATCCCCACTGCTGAAAAGGTGGACTAATTTCAATTGGTTTGAGAGGCAAAGGCTGTAGTTTCTGCTTCCCTTAAAAAATTTGGCATTTGTGACAATTTTTAACAACCTTATATACATTTGAAAACAATGAAGGCCAATAATAATCTGCCCTTAGAATCTTGTTCGTTGTGGTTTTCCAAAACAGATGGCCTCCACAATCGCCTCTATGAAAGTCTTCCAAAACTCTTTTGGCTTCCTCCTCTACCAAACAATTCAATAACATTCCACCAGGGTCTTTCCGAAACAATGCAGAATCTAGTATGCAGAATTTTGCAGCTTTTAATTTCAATGTTCTACTCTTATTTCTAGGCATTCCGGGAGGTGAAGGCAAATTCTGAAGTACATATAAAATGTCAGCATACCAAGGGGAGGAAAGAAACATATTAGATACCTGCACTGATGTATTCTCCTCATCTTCATCAGACATGGCAGCAATCAAATTTATATCTAGAACTTGCAGATTCGTTTCAGCCATTAACTTGGCAAGTCCTTGTCCTTTGATTAGTTTGGTTAGTTTAATCTCCACATCATACTCTAACAATGCAACAATCCACTTACCCCGCCTACCTTCTGGATCTGCCTGTACCAAAATATCTTTAACTGCTGCATTAGGAACATAGGCTAGAATGTGGGAATGCAATATATACACACGGAAATATTTCAAGGCCTTTACAAGCGCAAGTGCTTGCTTCTCAATAATGTTGTATTTCAATGCTCTATCTCTTATAATCCGATTGAAAAAAGCAATGGGCTTTTCAACTTCTTCCCTTTTCTGCATTAATACAGCTGCCAAACTGTGCTCAAAAGAAAATGAGAACAAAATAAAATCCTGCGTGTAGTCTGGGCTGATTAAAATAGGAGCTGAAGAAAGAGCTAACTTCACTAAATTGAATGATTTCACTGCCTCTTCGGTCCACTTTACCTGACTATCCTTTTTCAGCATGCTCGTGATTTCTCTAAGATGCTCCGCTAGATTTGGAATGAAGCGACGCAGAAAATTGAGTTTATCATTAAAGGATTGTATTTCTTTCTAGTTCAGGGGCCGTTTGATTTGCTGAATGGCTTCAACACATGCAGGGTAAACACGGATGCCATCTTTAGATATGATGTGGCCAAGAAGCTTGCCCTCATCCATGGCAAAAAGACTTTTTTTTGGATTCAGCGAAATGCCATATTTTCTGCACTTTTGGAAGACAATTTTCAAATGATACAAATGTTCTTCATCAGAATTTGAAAACACAGTTAAATCATCAAGATAAACAACTAAAAATACATCTTTCTCATTCGCGAAAGCCATGTCCATTGCACGCTAAAAGGTGGCTCCTGCATTCTTCAAAACAAAAGGCATTTTTGCATAATGAAATGTTCCCCACGGAGTGGTAAACGTTGTCTTGTCACGATCATCTTCATGCACTAGAATTTGATTGTATCCTGAATAGCCGCCGAGTAGTGACATCCTTGATGCTCTAACTACTCACTGCAATATGTGGTCCATTTTTGGCAGCGGATAATTATCTTTTAATGAAACCTTATTCAAATTTCTGAAGTCAATACATAAACGGATCTCACATGTTTTCTTTCTCACGGGCATCAAGTTTGATATCCAATCTGAAAATTGAATAGGCACAATGATTTCTGACTTATACAATCTGTTTACCTCTTTTTCAATTGATGGTAGCAGCTTCAGATTGATTCTCCTCAACTTTTGACGAAAAGGCTTCTGATTTGACTTAATGGGAATAGTATGCTGAATGATATTTGTGTCATATGTTTTTAAATCTGAGTAATCCCATGCAAAAACATCAGAAAATAAAGAAAACAATTTCACATATTTTGCCTTTACCTTTGGTGATAATGATTTGGATAATTTTACCATCTTGGGATTCTCAGCTAGCCCAATATTTACTTCTTCAACACCCTTTTCAGTTGGCCTCAATGTTGGTTTACGAGCTACATCATCTTGGTCAAAGAGTTCTTCCAAAGGGATCAATCCCTTAGGAATGACATTATCTTTAAGTTGCAGTACTTCCATTTGATTTACTTGTATATCATCACTACCATCATCATGTTCTGTATCTATGGAAGTATCTTTGAACTTACCCTTATCCTGTAGAAACTGATTAATCTCTTCGTCATCCTGAAAGACTTGCCAACATCGCTGATTGTTTGGAATGGTGGGACGGTGTTTCACATGAATCTCAAACTTGTTGCTGGAATTCATCGGAATTTTTAAGTTGCTTGCTGCCTTAGCAAGTCCATCAGCAACACCATTTTGTATGTGAGGCACACATGTCAAGGTATGATCAGAAAATAACTTCAAAATATCTAACACTGCATTTCGATAAGCTCCCATGCGAGGATGCTTGGCTTGAAACTCACCTTTAACCTACTTTATCACCAACTCTGAATCACCATAGACTGCAATCTTTTTCGCTTTCATCTTTCTAAGAATCTTAAGGCTAGCAATTAGAGCTTCATATTCCGCTTCATTATTAGAACAATCAAATGCTAGCTTGTAGGAACACACTCTCACTTTGCTTGGAACCTTCTCTGTAGCAGAAAATGGACTGCGAATCCAAACACCAAATCCAGCTCCATCACTACCTACTGCGCCATCAAAATCCATGGTCCAAAGACCATCTTCATCGTCCTCTAAATGCTGAAATTGCACCGGCTCTGATTTTTCTATTTGCTGCCCATTTTCTTTAGTTGATTGCTCCAGGATAGTTTTCTTTTCTCTTCTTTCTTTTTGCAGAACTCCTCTAAAATTCTCAGTGATTTCTGGTATATCTTCCGCCTGAACTAACTGACTATCTAGATCATTAAAACTATCAGCAAGCAACACAAACGACTCTAAATCTGTTTGTACATAATTTACAGGATGATTGAATGGCTTCTCTTTGTTGTTTATCATGTATTTCATCTTTTGCTCTCGATATAACTTTCTCATTTGACCAAAGACTGGAATTGTTGCATAAGAGAAATCTAACTGTAGTGTACCTTTCAATTTTGCTCCCCAAGATCTCGAAAGGAGCATCCCAAATCGCGGAGGAATGTCCGCCACAACCACATCCATCAAAACATTCTTCGCTGGAATTTGGTCTAAGCTAACAACCAAATCTTTCATGAACCCGATACATCTCACATGGCTGGAATCAAATGAATACAAATCATGATATCTCCTTGTAATGTCTAGTCCCAACTTTTCCATGATCGCCTTTGGCATCAAATTGTATGAAGCACCCGAATCGACATAGCATTGTGCAAAACATATTCATGCAATCTCAAACTGATATAAAGGGGAGGAACATCACTATCAGGGGACTCACCATCCAATGCCGGCCCAAATATCAATTCTGGCTGATCATCTTCAATGTTTACTGTGTCAAACATTGGATCAAAATTTAGAATTTTAGAGACTTGACCATGGTAGCTGCTGCTTTTCATGATTTCTGTCAAAGTAATGGATATTTTTAATTTGGAAATTTCATTTTCCAAACTAAATGCTGAAACCTTTTTGACTTCTTTGATCGGAACTTCTTTCTTATCCTTGATTATACTTGCTTGATTTGTCCTTTCTGCTGATGATACTTTGCTAGTTGTAGGATCAATTGTCTCCTTTCCTTTGTTCTGTGGTATGGGTGAATCTGTCTTTGGTGTTGTAGCTCCTTTTCTTTTCTGAATTGGATTGATGGGCACATCTCGGTTTCTCAATGAGTACTGCTTCTATTGAGTGGACAAGGCATTCAAATATCCTCTTTGGTAATCATCTAAATCTGCATCATTTTCTAAGATAAAATCTTCATCTTGTTGGGTGCCTAAACTTTCTCCATACTCTTCTTCTTCAGTGATGTAAATGGGCAGATCGTCAGGAGTAAAGAAGTGATTTTGGTCCCCTACTACATCAGCATCGTCATCTGAATCTTGACTCACAAAATTCTGCAAAAGAGGAGTCTTGATCTGCTGCTGGGCTGCCGACTCTTGTGCTCTTTGTTCACACTGCTTAATTCTGAACTGTGGCTGTTGCTGGCCACGATAATTAGGATTACGAATCTGCGTTTCTGATTTATCAAGGTTCATTCTTTTGAACATTTTTTCCATCTCACGAAGCCAAGGCGGTTCTGATTTAGATTCTTCCTTTATAGTCACTCTTTTCTCTGCTTTCAACCGTGCTCTCTTATCATTCAGATTTGCCTCAACACTAACGGCGATCTTTTGCATATCTTCTAAGGTAGGCGGATCTCTGTCTCGTAGTGAATAAGACATTTCCGGATCAAAACCATCCGGGAATTTAAGAAGAGCTGAATTTTTAGATGGTTTTAAGTCATCTGGAATTGCATTATATACTACATTAAATCTGATAACATAATCCTGAACGGACTCACCAGGATTACGCTTGATGTTGGTATACTCTGAAGTGATTTGCAATGGATATTTCTTCATCTCCCACAGATCTAGAAACAAGGTCTGAAGTTCCTGTAGTGTATTAATACTCCTTGCTTGTAAAGCTCTGAACCATTTACGAACCTCTCCTCCAAAAGTCTAGGCAAACAATATCATTGAAACATTTTCCGCATCAATTTCATGCAGGTCCAAAAAGTCCGTCATTCGGACAATATGTTGTTGAGCTGATATACTTTGTGGTGTACCATCAAATATAGGAATCTTGCTTTGATAATCAGCAGGCATAAGATCCAAATTGGCCGGCAAAGCAAGGGGTGCAAATCTGGCAGCCATGGTTCTTGGTAGATTTACAGTCGGCCTTGGAGATTTTGGGGGAGTAGGTGCAGCTGAGGTGTGAGGTGTATGAGGAGGTGTGTGCGGAGGAGATGCAGTTTTAAGCGTGGAAACAATAGATGAAGGCAAATTGATTGCAAACTTCTGATAAAAAATAATGGGTTGCATAGGGATGGTAGGAATCAAAGGCGGTTCAGTAGGATGTCTAAAGGTAGATGCCGCAATAGATGATCCAATGGTAGCAGATGCAGTTTCTAGAAAATCAACGATATTCGTAACCTCAATTGTTCTTTGGAGCTGTCTTAAAATGAAATTCTCAATAGACTTGTTAGACTTTTCAATTTGAAGGGCGGCCGCGAAATCAGGATCTGGAACTATAGAATCAAGAGCATTTTCAGACTTGGTTTTTACCAATGACAGTTCAAACTTCTCATCAAAAGAAAGTTCTTCAATATATTCAAAAATTGCAAGACATGAATGGGATTTAACCACGGGAGTCGCCGAGATTTCCTGACGAAGGATTTTTCGAATCAAGTTTGGATTTTTGCGGGTTAGGATCTGGATTAGCTCTTGTATGTCTTTTTGAAGCCAGTGTGCTTTTCAAAAGATCAAAAGAATATAAATAATTCAGCCTATCGACTTCTAGACTCAATCATCCAGAGGTCTAGAATGAACAAGTTTACTGGGGTGATTTGCAAATCAAGTATTCACAAGCTAATCGGAGATCGACTGAAGCATCATTTATCTACTTCCGCTTATGCATAGCAAAAGCGTTTCGAAAGCTACCTGGTGTGACTTCAGACTCCGTCTAAGACTCATGAAACAAATGCATCATCAAACAAACCATTGAGATTTCTTCCCCAGTATGGTCGCCACTATGTTAGCGCTCAAATCTACCTTAGGCTGAAATAAGGTAAAATTCAAGGCTACATCAAACCACGCTCAACCTCGTAGCTAGCCCTATGAGGACAAGAGAGGGCTCTCTCCGAGTCAATCTCGGCAAAAGGTAATCAATGAGGTTGAGATGACTAAATTGATAACTAATTTTACGCTAGGTATGAAGTACAAGGAGTTTGAGATTGAGTTTTTAAAGTTTTGTTGAAGTCAAGGGAAAGGCAATTTTGGGTGCGGGGATGAGGCACAGTTTTTGTAGAGGTCTACTTGGGGCAAGATAGGCGATTGTTTTGATGCCTTTAAAGAGAATGAATGGATATATCAGACTGGTGAGAGGTTAAGGAGAGCAATAAACTTTCAAGGATTCTCCATAAACAGATGAAAACATGGAAAATCAAACAAACTTAAAGGCAGAGGATAGCAAATTATGGATTCTACCTTAACACTTCATTTGTTCAATTGCATAAGATAAGAGAAGGGAAGTGATACACATAAACAACTTAAAAATACTAAAAGAAGCGCACCATCAACACATAAAGCCACATGAATCCCAAATAGTGTTGCAAAACCCTGGTCTTTCCTTTGCCAAAAATGCAGATAAAATATGTACAATAGAGTGTCAAGCTATTCCCAAGAGTCCAACCCTGAAAATGACTAAGAAAGTAAATAATATAGGCAAGCCAACCCATTCCCTTGCCTTTAGGGGTCGAGCTCATCATCCTAGGAGCTGTTTCAACCAACTCTAAATAAAGCACTACAATCTAGGCAGTCAAAACAACTTGCCTCTATAAGGTAGGAAACCAATTCATTCATTAAATTTTCACCTTTTAGTGATTGAATCTTCTAGAATAAGTAAGTGTCAAAATAACATCATGTTTCATTACTTACATCAAGAGGAGTGAAAAAATCACATCACAAGTCAAAACTGGTCAAACTGGCTGCATTTCTTGAGCTGAAGATGAAAATTTTGCCAGAAAACCATGTGCGCCGCGCGCTTCAGCCCTATGTGCCGCACGCCTTTCAACCTATTTTTGGGGCACTTCCGAGTATCCAAATCAAGCTCACAATAGCTGGTTGGAAATCCCTGGATTTCTGGTATCCAGCCCAAGTGGAATTTTGCAATTTGGAGCTCATTTGCCCCCTCAAAATGTCATTCTCCCAAAAGTACTTCCTGCTGGTGCAAAAGGTGGCAGAAAGGTGATTTCATGGTGTTTTTGAGCCTTTTGGTCACCCAGAACTTAATGAAATGCTTTGGCAATAGCTGAGCATGTATAATTCATCATGACAAACCCAAAAATGTAGATTTTTCCTCCAGCAAGTGTCCCAATCTTAAGCGCGCGCGTTGACGCGCTATGCGTTGAGTCAAAAAACCTGTTTTTAGGACAAAATGACAAAAATGACAAAAATTTCTCCAAATTTGCTCAAATTCAGAGTGAAGGCCCTCTATCATGTATTGTGCCTTGACAATGAAGCCTCGGCCAAAATTTGCACTGGATTGGGATTTTTCCGCCGTTTTAGTGCTTTGCTCAATCGCCTCTTTAGGATCTTCATTTTTGCTTTGCAAACATGCATGCGAGCCCAATAGTGAGTTTTCATATGACGAAGCATGTCCTTGTCTCTGTTTGCCTTCGCCAACAATTTCTCCAAATGAGTGTTCTTCCGGCTGAGCATAGAATTTCGATCAATCGGTGTCAAATCACCGGGTCTCTTTCGGGCCAATTCTCGATCTTCCCGGATTTGTCGTAGCTCATAAAGTGTATGTTCATCTTCTAGCTGTTTGTTGCGCTGCTCCAAGTAGTTAATCACCCACTTTTCCATCTACAATTTCTTTTGTAGCGAGTCATTCTCAGCCCTTTGCTCTCGGATGATCTCCTTTAGCTTTGAGCTAGGAGAGCTCGCATCAACATCAATGAAATCCGTGTCCTGTCCTCCTGAAGGACCCTCATCAAACATGGGCCTCTTTCCCCTATCCTGGATCTGTACCTGCGCTAAAGAAGAAGGCAAGACCCCTTCCACATGATGTGGAGATAATACTCGTTGTGCTATTGAAGTCAACGAGACCCCTTCCACCCTGGGTGGAGATAGTACTCATCATGTATTTGCAAATAAGGCCTTGTGGCCTCGCTGGTATGTCACATATGGAGGATCACTTATATGCTCAGTCCCAGGAATGTCTGGTTGGTGTGTAGGTACTCCCTCATCATGAACTATCTCGAGAGGTGGCTGTAGTGCTGAGAAATAGTCACGGGAGATGAAATCCTCCCAAGTAATGCCCTGTTGTGCCAACTGATGCATCACTATGATTTTAATCAACGCGTAATGATATATGCTCTTATACTGATGTGCTGGGATCTTCCTTTGTACCAAAGTCACCATCCTCTCTATGTTGCGACACATGAAATACAGAATGTTCATCATACGTACCCTCGTGAAATGCATCAACAAACGAACATGGTACGCATAGAGACGCGATAATCTACCCTCGCAACTGATTATCGTATGATGAGTTTCATCAATGGTGCAAACTCATCCCTCAGGAATCTGAAAGGAAAAACTATGCTCAAGTGTCTCATATATCCGGGTTTGATGTATGACTCATAGTAGAATCTGTCTAACAGCTGGCATTTGCTCCATTCCTCCCCTAAACTTGGTATCCCGGTGGCTTGAGCAATAGTCTCTGGTGACAAAGTGAAATTCACTCCTGCAAGGTTTACATGACCATCCTGTAAATTTAGAACAAATAAATGGACTAGTTCCCGATGATGCTGAGTTTGTGAGATCATCTCACAGTATTGGAAACAGGATTGACGCTGGAAACAATCCATTACAAGTGGGAAAGCTTACAATTGAGCCAAAGAAGTAGGCTCCTCCCTGACATGCTGACCACTTTTGCCACCTTTGTGATACCTCCATGGCACATTTGGCACATTTGCCTCTGGTGTAGAATCACTGTCATACTCCTGCTCATAGACTGAGTCAGTCTCTGACATGTCTTTGAAAACAAGATAGCTGCAAATTTGTGTGGAGAGGAGGCAATGTGATGCCTTTCCAAGCAAATTTCGGGCTTAAAACCCAGTGCGTCGCGCACCTCACCCAACGCGCCACATGCCTCTGATGCACCGCGCGCATATTTTTACACTGTGGCTTTGTGCCCAGTGCGCTGCGCGCCTCTGATGCACCACGCGCCTATTCCAGTGTGTCACGTGCCCCTGAAATTGCTCCAACTTCCTCACAAACTCACAATTTCGCTTTGGAACAGTCTTCTTCACTCTTGGCATGTGGAATGAGTTGAAAATGTAGTGAAATATATTTATAAAGACTCCCTTTTGATTTTTGCTTGGTCCATGACCCATTTTGTAATGTTTTGTCGTTGACACTTTTTCAAGATTAATAGACTTCTAACCTTTTTCGTTTCCTCCTTAAATTTGGTTGAAATAATGATTTTCTTTGACAATTTTTTGCAGGGATAGTTGTGATATGATCTGGCAAAGGAGACCAAGGCTGCGCTTGGATAATTCAAGAACTGAAATTTTTGAAATTTTTTTACAAAAAATGAGATGACGACTTATCTTCAAAACAAAGTTTTGAAGAGAAGTCCTAATTTATTTGTAAGATGATGAAAATTATTGAGGTAACCATCTATCGAGGACATCCCTCTGGTCTGCTGGCCTTCTTAGACTTTGCAAAGAAAAATTGACTCAACCCTAGACCTAATGACCAAGAACCATTGTTATGACCTAGAAATTTGAAACAGGACTGTAAATGACCTTTGAAGATTTGTTTTTATGAATAGACCTGAACCAGCAGTGCTAAGCACGAGGGGAATGAGTGACACAAACCATTTCGTCAGAGTTATGGCATGCCTAACGAAATGCAACTGATTGAAACCGATGGGACACCTAAACATGAAATGCAAAAAAGAGCTTTGATCTCTGACGAAGGGATAACTAGAACGACTCTAAATTTGATATTCGTAGAAATGTTTTATATTTAACATCTAGTATAAATTATCAAGTATGTAATCAATGGTAAAGTGGTTTCCTAACAAGAGTGACAGATAATAAAACCTAAGTAACCTAACTAAGTGAATTCTTTAAAATAAGAATTTGAGTATTGGGTATTCCATCCATAGGTGGAACCTATCCAAAAGTAGTTGTCTTTGGCATGAGACCAGGGTGACTAGAGCCATAGTAGGCCATTCCAAAAGAATAATAATTTGAAAAGGATAAGTTGTAAATTTTATTTTGAAAGGCTCATTTAAATAAATATCAAGGTACCAATGGGCATGAAATACACAAGTTTTGCTGAAGGATTATCATTGTTGGTTTTAAATATGTCAATCATCGTATCCATATAATCTTGGAGAATAAAATTATTCAGTGGTAGAAGTATAGAGTAACCATACTAAGGGCCAACCTTATGAAATGAATAAAGACAATTAGTAATTCCCTTATGGAAATGCAAGTAATCTATGATAAAAGAACTATTAGTTCATGGAAAAGCATGAAGAGAAGATGTAACACAAAAGAGTCTTCCTAAGTTGGAAATGGACCGATATGAGTATATTGGCTACTCCAAGACATCAACTAAAACATTGAAGCACATCAGAATGGCATTGTTGATGCTCAAAAGGCACCAACTTCACACTAACTTTAGTAAGTAACAAGAAAGTAGTATTAAAGGGAACTACCATAAGATGGAAGTTTACTATGAAAGAAATGCAATAGCCCTAAAATATAGGAAAAAAATCTTGTAAACATTGAATCATTTTTACCTGATGGACACAAAGGGTTCACGATTGGTGTTAATTTTAGAGTCATAACACAGATCTTGCAATGATGTTCTAATTGGTCTATTTTCTAATTGCCTTATGAGTGGAAAATGTTAGGTAGGGTTAAAATCAATTGACAAGAGAACTTTAGTTGGATGGAATGAGTGATATTTGTAACTCCAATAACAAAATATTTGATTTGATTCGATACAACAAGATTAAGAGAAAAAGTGCAGGCTATATTTCATGGGAAATCTACTATAACTGCGGGAAATGTACACGAAACAATAATTAAAAAAATAAGAGAAAAAAGCACAGAAAATACGCTACACATGACAATGAGATAAGTTGATATAATAAAGTAGATAAGAGTAGCACTTTAAATTTAGGGGAAATTTAGTAAAATTGCAAGACATTATATAACAAGAAAAAATAATGTAATTGTTACTATGATGAGAGCTCTTAACTAAGTCCTTGTCGGTTTGATGCCTTTTCTTAAAAATTATAACACCTAGTTTTAACCAAATATAAATTCGAGAAAGGAGAATGTTGATGGCACATTAGCAGAAGTATTACTTATGCATGTGGACATGGAAATAGAAATGTGCCACTAATAAGTGCCATTTCCATATAAATACTTCAATTATGACTCTTGTTATTGCTTCTATAGACAGCCTCAAATTTCTTACAATACTAGTGCCTGGAACATCTAGATTTTGTGTGTCTTGTATGATTCTTGGGAAGCTGGAGACATCACACACAGATATATATATTTATCTTATTATATATATATATATATATATATATATATATATATATATATATATATATATATATATATATAATATATATATATATATAATAGCTGGGTTGGTATTTATGGTACTTCTTCACATATACGACTCACAGAAATATATGACAAACTAGTGGAGGCTGGGTAGTTCTAGGACCTACAATTTAATAAGCTTTGAGATAGTAATGAGAGAGGATAAGGAGATAGAGTAACTCATCACATAGATCTTGAAGTGTCATGAATTCTACACTTATCGCATAAAGCTTGAAGCCTCAATAATTCTACACTTTTGAGCTAAAGGTAGACAAAATGGATGAAAGAGGATGGAAGCGATGATTCATGGAGCACAATTTTAAATATATAATATAAAATATACATATAGGCACATGCATTAAAGAATCAATAAAAATGAATCTATAAGAAGATATGAATTCGTTGATGGTGTTTGACTCGCCAACATGTAAGGGGATCGCCCCAGTAAGAAGTCCCAATTAGACCTCAGATCGTTTGGTGTAGGAGTCCCAACAATGGGTCGTACGGTAATGCCTTGACCACGATTTAACATAAAGGAAAGTAAGATGTCTCTGTTGGTAGAAAGGGTGTGACAGCTACAACAAGCCAAGGAAGGTGCATGATAGGTTCTAACGAATGGGGGTTGAGATGAGTGTGCCCCTTGGAAACTTGTGATATCAGAAAGTTAAGAAGGGAACACACGAACAAAGATGCATCACAACATGGAAGGCAAGTTATCTAGCAATCCAAAGTGATGGTTAAACCAACAACACATTTAAGAGAGATTCATACATATATACACATATAGCTATACATGCATGTGTAGGGAAATAGATACATATATCATTTAGAGTAAACCAGATAGCATAAAATACAATACAACATATGCATGAAATGTGTTGGTTCTTGTTATATTAAGAAGTGTAAGTTCCAGTCATACAATACATCCATGTCCAACCACTAGTTATGACATCCACAACTGCCTGCTCCTCCAAAGAGATGTACTAGCTCTGCACAGTGGAGAAGCCAAGGTTCATTACAATACTATCCAAGCACTCTCCAAGATAGTTTTATTGGAAGCTTGGCTGACCAAAAGCCTTTACAAAGAGTTATGAGGTTCTATTTATATATAGAAAAGGGTGGTGTGACCCTTGACATTCCCCTTTGTGACATTTCATCTACCCTCATGACTCTTTATCTACTCTATGACTGTTACATCCAACTATTGACACTTGAACTTCCACTTGACAAGACATTACATTACAATGCACATGTGCCCATGTGAGACAAAATGGCTTGAGCAAGCCATGAAAGACATCACTGACACTTGGTTCGTTCTGGTGAGACCAACTCTTTGACATGATTGTGATGGTGAAGGTGGTGAGCTGATGCCAAGCTTGGTCATCCATGATGGTGTGGATGTGCTCCATCGTGACATCTTGTTGAAATGAACTCTTGCTTCTGCTGCATCCCGGTGCATTGGTGTGGATCCTCCATCCAACTTGTTTACTAACATGTGCATGGTATTCTTGGGTGCAGTCAAACTGGGAGAACACTAATGCATAGTCTCTGTGTTGATCTTTCAGTGTGTTTTGATGGTCATGTGCATCAAATTTCAATTGCATGTTCAACTCCATTTAGTCTTGCTTGTTGTATTTTCCTCGGTAAGTGTGCCAAATGGGTTTGATCGCATGCATGCGCACAATGACATGCATGCCACTGAATTCACTTGCATGTAATCAACAAGAATACTCACCATGGCTTCTCCATGGTAGCTGCTCGGATGGATCTATAACTTGTACGAGTGTAGTTTCATATGTCAGTGCATGTTGCGCCTATTGTTGTACCTGTTCCTGCTGCAACTCATTCTCTCGTCTGTGCAACTCCTATTCTTCCTTGAGTTGATGCTTCATGACCTCAAACTCTTTCTCTGTTCTTTTCTCTGCTCTCGCGTGATCGTCTTGTCATGTTGTCACCGCATAGCCTTAATCTCCAAAGTTTCTTTGATCACAAGTGGATCTACTTGAGCTTGCAACTTTATTTCACCTCTGTGTTGTCAACACCCTTCCTCCTACATTCGCTGCATGAGGGCGTGCTTCCTTCTACTGCTACTGATGGTGTTTCTCACTATGATGATGTTGCCATCTTACCTTGATGTCCTTGTTTTCGAACAACTTGATGTCTTCTTAGGTAGGCAAGATCATAGACACTTTCTTGGCTGCAACCCACATTGTGCTCTCAACGATGGCCTTTGACTCTGCTCTCTTGAAGGCCATTGTACTTGTTTTTTTGAGAGGCAGATGAACACCTGCAATACCTGGAGACATGGAAACACTCATGGAAAGCAATCTGTCAGTTGAAAACCAAAATAAACTTGAGAACTAACTTGCAACATGCTAGTGTGACTAATCATGAAGGTTGTGCAATTTTCGTCGGGAGGTTGGGAGACTGAATACCAAAACTATGCAAGGTAGAGTCCGGGATGTCAAGAGGTTGACTGATAGCTGGAATTATGCAATGCACAGTCCAACCTAGCTTGCTGAGGACTAAAAATATACAATGCGCAATTTTAGTCAGCAGTGACATGCAACCAACAAACTGCATTGCACAGTTTCCGGGGCCAACAGGACACAGCCTCCAAGAATTACACAATGCAAAACTGGAGGTCAATCCCTGGCTAGACATGCACAATTTCTGGAGGGAAGGCAGAGCCTTCGCTTCTAAAAATTCATAGTGCTAGCTGGGCAAGGTACGATCTGGGCCAGTGTAGCCCAGTCCCACTGACGAGCGACTGAAAATAAGGGAAGTGTGAATGCTTGATGAGATGAGTGAAAACAAGAGTAAATGATCATTCATGCTAACAACAAGTGGAGGATTCTAAAAATGGGGAAAGCATGCATGTGTGTGAAGCGAGTTGCTGTAATGGCGAATGTCCATGCAAAATAGTGTCATGCATATGACAACAGTGAGATGTCAACGAAAACTGAAACGATGCTAGTACAAACTAGTACGCATGTAAACAATAGCAATCATTCACTGAAATCGAGCAGAAAACATTCTTACAAAGAAAAACAAAAATAGTCTAGAAACGCAATGCAAGACCTAAAAGGCGAGCTTACCCCAAGACATATGAGTTGAATGTGCCGAAAAATCTTAGATGTAATGTGGGATGTCAGAGCTACAAGATTGAGGTGAGGAATGAGCTCTATAGCATCTGTTTGATGAGTTTATATAGAATTGAGGTTGTGACATGCATGCCACAAATCTAGGAAAATCGACACTTGGTGGGAGGTTTATGAAATGATCATTGCATGTAACCTCCAACTGCTAAAAATAAATCCCTGAAACAAGGGATGCCTTTGCATGCTACCTTGGGAGGAGCAGTCCACGCATGCAAATCAATTTTTCTCGGTCCCTGAGGGAACCGGTCTACTCAACTGCACATGCAACAGTTTGCTCAGCTGGGAGGAAAAAATACGCATTTTTGGGAGGCATCTGGGTTGGTTGCCTAGAGGAATTGCACAATTTCTGGGTAGAGAAATTGACTGCTTCCTAGAATTGCACAATTTATGGGCTCAGTAGGCCTACTTGGAGGAATTCTGTAATTTCTCAATGAATAGTGACAAGCAGAATTGTGCAATTCTGGAGCCCAATAGGCTGCTAGGCAGAATTGAACAATTTATGGAGGGAAGGTTGGTTTCCCTCTAGAATTGTGCAATTTCTTGAGGGAGATCCTTATCTTGTAGATGGACCAAGTCTAGAGGAACATCCTTTGAGGGGAATGCAACAAGCTCTGATGGATAGGTTGTCATTCTGCAAGAAAATCACTGAAGCTTGAGTACTTTACGAAGCAATACATGCTGCTATGAAATGTTAGTAGAGAGGTGCCAAAACTAAGCTAAGGAAAAAATTTGGAGGGTGATTGTAGCTGCTACAACACTTAGTGACACACTGGTAGAAGTCAAGCTCTTTGAATGGACCTTGTTAATCAAAAGCAAGTCTAACACCTCTGGAAGTATTGTTCAGTTCTCAGTTTGTCTTGGTTTCCACACTTGCTTGACTGTAAGATGTAGCATCTTCTAAGATCTTGATTGATTGACACACATTCCAAGACAAGTCAACACATTTGTTTCAATTGGGGTTGAGGGGTATATTGGTGCACAAGCAGTAAAGTCATCCGAGTGTTAGTTTCATCTTTGGTGTTGCTTCACTGCTAGTAGGCCTAGACAGTACCCCACCAGAGTCACATAAGAACACGAGCATGGCTCTGCTACCAGAAAACCTTCTAAGTACCTCAACGGAGTTACTTGCATCACCTCTCTACGTAGGAAGCCTTTCTCTTCTTTCCCCGTATTCATTTTTATTTTTTCTTCAAACTTTTTCACTTTTTCATTTTTTTATTTTCATCTTAATAAATGTGCATAGCACTTATTCATTTCAGAGGCAGAAGAGGGATCCCAACCTATTGAGATCAGAATAGGTTGTTCCTACAGATATGCAGTTCATTATATCTCTAACATGCCTATTAAGGCTTTCCCCCTCACCTTACTCTACTTTACTGAGCTGACAAGGGTTAACCCAACAAAAATTGACTAGAGAAGGTGACACTAGTTAGCACGCAAACATTATGTTTTCACTAAGGTTCACTTCAAACAATATGTATTTTTCATTGATGTTTCATGGACAAAAGACAACAAGTTATTGCATAAGAGAGTGGACAATAGACAACCAAATGTTGATAGTTTTGCAAGTCCTCTCATATTTTACCTAGCTTGTCTCAAGAGTCATACATGGTTTCATGCGACACTATCCTACAAACAAAAAAAGCAAAAAAAACAACAAAGAAAAGAAGAAGAGAAATAAAAAGTGAGTAATCAAACAAGAAAGAAGACAAGCAAACCAACAAAGCAAGTAGGAAAACAAGCATGCAAGAAAACAAACTAAAAGAAAACACTATTCCTACTCCTAAGCTAACAGTACATGGGCTCGATCACGTGAAGTGATACTTCCAATGTAGTCGACGGTGCATTGGTTGAACTAGGTTGGTGAAGGCATGGTCTACGAGAAACATGGTCGTGCAGACTAGTAGCTGTGAAAGATAAAACAATGAAGACAGACACACTCTTAGCTTACAAGTTTCCATAGAACAAAAATGAGTGAAAGTGCATGACATGCAGTCCATGGAAATACCATGATGCTGTGTGACACTAAGTGCATATGTTAATTATATGCACACTCTTGAGGGTGATATGCAAGCATATGTGAGGAAGGTAGACCACTTACATTGTGCAAGTGTGCTTGTTGAGTAAGATTCCTCCAATGCATGAGCAATGGGATCGTGTAGTTTAAGTGGAGGAAGTGAAATCTGAGTGTTAGATTGATCTTCAATGCATACAAATGAGTGATGAGGAGCCTTGCATGTTTGAATGATTTCCTAATCAGAAGTGAAACCAACCTCAAGATAGTGAGGGCTTGACATAACCATCAGCTTGGGCTGAAGTGCCTCGACAAACTAGGGGCTTTCATCTTCATTGACAGATGGATCATCGTAGGCCAGTGTCTTAGACGGATTAACAAAGAGTGAATCAACATCATGATTGGATGATGGGGTGAAGAGATCACGACAACTAAGATCATAAAATGGAGGATGTTGGTTGGCATCCTCATGATTCTATTAATTAGAGAGGGGTATATGAGAAGCAAGAATGTTCATCCTCTGCTTTTCTGGAAAATATAGATGAAAAATCAAGTTGATGTTCAAAGAATGATTGGTCCTCTCCATTGTCAGATGATGGACTGACATCTGGTGTGTCCTGTGAATGATCAATAATGGGTGCTTCTGTGGACAGAGATACACATGAAAAATCAGGGATGGAAAGATCACCAAGGAGGTCAAGGAAGAAAAGAGGAGGTACGGTCAGACAGGGATGGTCCACTACTGTGAGTGGATGTTCAAGCTCCCAGTCATGCTCTTCATGAATGTCAATGCATGTTGGTTGTGCAACACCAACTCTATCAATAGATCCATCCTCGTTCAACACAGGTGTAGAGGCTAGAACAGAAGAATACAAGACAGTGTCATCCAGAGGATTATCCTAGTTCGAAGATAGAGGTTGAGGTACAAAATACATGTGAAAAGGTATGGGACTCACAACCAAGTCTGTCCAAAAGTTGGAAGGAGTGATGTCGGGAGTATGTGATGGTTGAATAGATGTGTGTGCATGCTCTCCCACATCACTATGTGATGGTGGAAATATTTGATGAGGGGATGACGGACAATCACTTGTGACAATGAATGTGTTCATTTGTGATTGCGCAACTCCATCACCGAAGTATGCTGAGTGGGGTTTAAGCTTGAAATTCTTCTTGGGATTTACATATTGGACAAGGAAGTATTTAAATCTGTCCATGAGATACTAAAATTTCATCTGACTTTCCAGTGTTGAAACATGAATAGATGGAAGTGCTCTGAAAACTCCATAGGTGATTTGTGTGGGGCCTTTTGTTGTTTTAACCATTTTTTATCAAACACTTTTGGATCAAAATGATGGAAAACAAATTTGATTATATCGTTGAATTGCTTGAATGAGTGCACAAAGTTATGAGGTAGTGTGCCACACCATTATGATGGGTGGTCATAAAGTGTGAGAGCGAGCAACAAACAAACCTCTATTTCATTAAAATCTTCCATGCCCTACATGAGGGCATGGAAGTCATATAAGTGCTCAGGCTAGGGCACTTCACCTTCACCATCATACGTGAGTTGTGACAAGTAATCCCAAAAATCCCTCTCGATGTGAAAGATATGTCTGTTGGATAGACATTTTTGAGGGTGGACTATAACAAACTCCATGATAGATGTGCGAAGATTCAAAATAGATGATGAGGGCTCAGCTTGTCATCTGGCCCTCCTTATAGCACCAAAATGTTGACGGTGCTAGACCCACCAACATATATGACGATCTCCCTAGTAAGTAGTCCCAGTTAGACCTCAGACCATTTGGTGTAGGAGTCCTAGCAGTGGGTCGTATTGTAATGCCTTGATCATGATTTTTCACAGTGGCAAGTAAGATGTCTCTGTTGGTAGCAAGGGTGTGACAGCTATAGCAAGCCAAGGAAGGTGCATGAGAGGTTCTAAGACACAGGGTTGAGATGAGTGCACCCCTTGGAAACCTGTGATAGCACAGAGTTAAGAAGGGAACACACGAGCAAAGATGCATCACAACATGGAAGGCAAGTTAGATAGCAATCCAAAGTGATGGTTAAACCAACAAAACATTTCAGATAGATTCATACATACATAAATAGATAGCTATACATGCATGCATAAGAAAATAGATACATATATCATTTAGAGTCAACTAGATAGCATAGAATACAATACAACATATGCATGAAATGTGTTGGCTCTTGTTATATTAAGAAGTGAAAGTTCCAATCATACAATACATCAACATCCAACCACTAGTTTTGACAGCGGAACATTACAACCACAACTGCCTACTCCTCCAAAGAGATATACTAGCTTTGCACAATGGAGAATCCAATGCTTGTTACAATACTGTCCAAGCTCTCTCCAAGATAGTTTTATTGGAAGCTTGGCTGACCAAAAGCCTTTACAATGAGTTATGAGGTTCTATTTATAACAAAGGGTGGGGTGACCCTTGACATTCCCCTTTGTGATAGTTTGTTTACCCTCATGACTCTTCATCTAATCTATGATTGTTACATCCAACTATCGACACTTGAACTTCCACTTGACAAGACGTTACAGTACAATGCACATGTGCCCATGTGAGACAAAATGGCTTGAGCAAGCCATGCAAAACATCACTGACACTTGGTTTGTTGTGGTGAGACCAAATTTTTGACATGCTTGTGATGGTGAAGGTGGTGAGTTGATGCAAAGCTCGATCACCCGTTATGGTGTGCATGCACTCCATGGTGACTTCTTGTTGAAGCGAACTCTTGCCTTCATTGCATCCCAGTGCATTGGTGTGGCTCCTCCATCCAACTCATTTGCTAACAGGCACATGGTCTTCTTGGGTGTTGTCGAGCTGGAAACACACTGATGCATAGTGTCTGTGTTGATCTTCCAGTGTGTGCTCGTGGTCATGCGCATCAACTTTATACTTCATGTTCAGCTCCAGTCGGACTTGCTTCTTGTCTTTGCCTCAGTGAGTGTGCCAAATGGGTTAGATCACATGCGTGTGCACAATGACAAGCATGTTATTGAATTCCCTTGCATGCAATCAACAACACTGCGCACCATGTCTACTCCATGCCAGTTGCTGGCATGGATCTATAACTTGTATAGGTGCAGTTTCATCCATGAGTTCATGTTGTGCTTGATGCTATGCCTGTTCCTGCTACAACTCATTCTCTCGTCTGTGCATCTCTTGTTCTTCCTTGAGTTGAAGCTTCATCACTTGCAACTCCTTATCTGTTCTTTTCTTAGCTCTCATGTAATCATCTTGTCACTCCGTCACAAGTGGATCTGCTCAAGCTTGTAACTTTCTTCTGCCTCTGTGTTGTCAACAACCTTTCTCTTGCATTCACCGTAGGCAGGTGTTCTACCTTCTACTGTTGCTAATGGTGTTGCTTGCTATGATGTTGATCGCTATGATGCTACTGCCATCTTATCTTGATGTCCTTTTCTACGAACAACTTTATGTCTTCATGGGTAGGAAAGCTCATAGACACTTGCTTGGTTGCAACCAACGTTGTTCTCTCAATGGTGTCCTTTGAATCTACTCTCCTGAAGGCCATTGTACTTTTGCTGCTGAGAGGCAAATGAAAACATGTGATACTTGGAGACATGGAAACACTCATGGCAAGAAATTTGTCAGTCCAAAACCAAAACGAACTTGAGAACTGACTTGCAACATACCAGTGTGACTGATCATGAAGGTTAAGCAATTTCCACCAGGAGGTAGGGAGACTGACTACCAAAATAGTGCAAGGTAGAGTTTGGGCTGTCAGGAGGATGACTGACTACTAGAATTGTGTAATGCAAAGTCCAACATGGCCTGCTGAGGACTGAAACTATGCAATGCGCAATTTCAGTCAGCAGTGACATGCAATCAACAAACTACATTACGTAGTTTCTGGGGCCAACAAGACATTGCCTCTAAGAGTTGAGCAATGAAATCTTGGAGGTCAATGCCTGGCTAGACTTGCGCAATTTCTAGAGACAAGGAAGATCCTTCTCTTCTGGAAATTCGTAGTGCTAGCCGAGCAAGGCATGATCTGGGCCAAGGCAGCTCAGTCTGGCCAACGGGCAAGTGAAAATAAGAGAAGTCTGAATGCATGATGAGATGAGTGAAAACAAGAGTGAATGATCATTCATGCTAACAACAAGTGCAAGATTATAAAAATTGGGAAAGCATGCATGTGTTTGAAGTGAGTCGCTGCAATGGCGATCGTCTGTGCAAAACAGTGTCATGCATGTGACAGCAATGAGATGTCAAGAAAAATGAAATGGTACTAGTACAAGGTAGCATGCATGTAAATGACAACAATTGCTCGTTGAAATCAAGCAGACAACATTCATACAAAGCGAAACACAAAAAGTGCCAGAAATGCAACACAAGACATGAAAGGTAGGCTTACCCCAATACAGCTAAGCTGAATGTGCCAACGAATCTTAGATGCAATGTGGGGTATTAGAGCTACAAGATCTATGTGAGGAATGAGCTCTGCAGTGTCTGGTTGATGAGTTTCGATAGAATTGAGGTTGTGATGCTCATGCCACAAATCTAGGAAAAGCGACACTTGGCGAGAGGTTTCTGAGATGATCCTTGCATGTAACCTCCAACTACTAAAAAAAGATCCCTAAAACAAGGGATGCCTTTGCATGATGCCTTGGAGGAGTAGCCCATGCATGTAAATTATTTTTTCTCTATCGCGGAGGGAACTGGTCAACTCAACTGCACATGCAATAGTCTACTAAGCTAGGAGGAAAAAATACACATTTCTGGGAGGGATCTAGGCTAGCTACCTAGAGGGACTGCACAATTTCTAGGTAGAGCAACTGACTGTTGCCTAGAATTTTGCAATTTCTAGGTTGAATAGCCCTACTAGGAGGAATTGCACAATTTTCTCAGTGAACAGTGATAGGCAGAATTGTGCAATTCCAGAGCCCAACAAGCTACCAAACAAAATCATGCAATTATTGGAGGGAAGGCTGGTTGCGCTCCAGAATTGCGCAGTTTCTTAAGGGAGCTGCTAAGACTATAGCTAGACCAAGTCTGGAGAAACAACCTATTAGGGTAATGTAACAAACTCTGATTGTGAGGTTGTCATTCTGCAAGAAAATCATTGAAGCTTGAGTACTTGACAAAGCAAGACATGCTGCTCTGAAAGGTTGGTAGGGAGGCTCCAAAACGAAGCTAAGGAAAAATTTTGGAGGGTGGTTGTAGCCGCTAAAATAGAATCCTTTCTAGTAGCCATGATTATATGAATTGAGAGAGAAAACATGAACATAATGGAATTTGACAGAAGGATAGCATATTGTAGTACTTGATGAAGGAATCACCACCATTTTCTTAATATTCTGAAAGAAGCATATCATAAAATCATACAGTCTTGAAAATAACATGCGGTTCTTTCTTTAGAATTCTGAACCTTTGTGAAGTGTTTCTTTCCCCTATCTATCTGGAGAGGAGAGAATTGAGTAGTGATTACAACAAAATATCTTAGCCCAACCTTAGCTATCAGATCAACTAGCTGTCTCGACCTGGGATGGCTCTGTGGCCCAAAAATGACTACAAATATTAATTGCTTCAATAAATGGTGACACATTATAGGAAGAAAAACAAGTCAATCGATCAGATGAACACACCAACAAAATATCTCCATGTCCATGCTTGTGACCAGCTTTGATTTAGGTTGTTGCTTTCCCACAATCTGGTCACCTGTGCCACTCAGTTGTTTCCCATCGCTTCTACCTTTACTGCTCAGATCATTTGTTCTTCAAAACTGGGAGCAGTCAACTATCAATTTAATGCCACAGTACAGAAGTAGAGGTCGTATGGGCAGTACTTCATCATCCCTCTGCATGGAGCACCATACTGGATCATCAATTTCTCCTGAACTTCCATGTCTTCATTTACTTTTTATTCATCAACCATGGTTTCGTGTCACAAGGGGCCTTTCTAGATCAACCCATGTCGAGTTTTGAATGTTGCACCTCTTTTCTTAAATGCCTAAGCTTTCGACCCACCATGCCTTTAAATATTTGCATTACTTCATCATAGAGCTATCACATCGGAGTTTTCCATTAAAGGTCCTTACAGGACGAAAGTACCTCCCCCTTGATAATTGTGATCATCGATATGCAGGATTGGGCCCAATGGGGATATCATAATTGGCCATTACCTAGTATTGCCTCTGTTTGCCTTGTTTATTGCATGTGCTACTGGATATATGCTGAAAAATGCCCTCACCATCCCACTGAGTGAAAGCGAGATATACGTCTTAATGCTTGTTGACTTGGGTCGTTGATTCAAGATATTGCAATTGCACTATAGGAGAGGGCCCTTTGACTACATTTCGTAGTGCTTTTCAATTGTCTAGAGGTGAAACTTCAATAAGGCATGATACATAAAATATCGCATCCAATCAGGTTCTCGCATACCGCAATAACACGCTAGAAGGGACTTCGGCGGAGGAGGGACTTTGACTTGTGTGATCCCCAATTTCAATATTGCAATCGAGGGGGGTAATTATTGCAATAAAAGAGAAAGAGTGGTGACAGGAGGATATGGAAATTTATAGGGAAACATTGCGATATATGATATCAGTGGAGGAGGGATTCCATTGCAATCAATGAGAAGGAATGGTAACAGGCAAATATGTATCACAAAAAGGGAAGGGGTAGATATCGATTATGGTTTGTGGGTCCCGATGCTTAAAAAGGGTTTTGGCATGATTTATTAGTGTTTTTAGAACATTTCAAAGGGGAACGGGAAACACGGCTAGAGTTGCGTATACAAAGGGCTTCCCTCTAGAGTTTTACAAAACAAAGGAAAAATGGGGTTTGTGAAAGAACTCGTATTTAGTGAATATGGAAATTTCTCTGAAACAATTTAAACTGGACTTGTTATTCCCCCTTTAATCTCCAATTTGCAAAGCACAACAACCCCTTTGTACAACTGGAACTCTCTTTTCAGAAGGTGAAAACATTGGCTCCACTTGGGGACAGGGCATTGGATTGTAATGTGTCGAGAACCTGTAGACTATGAACTTATCTTTTGGGAATGGAGTTTTTTCTAAACGAAGGATAATTTTGTGAAAGTGGAATTTTCAATAGAAACTGGAAATTTCATATAATGATTACAATACACACACTGTTATTTATAATGGGTGCAAGACGGGTACCTCTAATTATGGAAATAGAGTTTTAGGAACTGACCATTTACTGGAAGTTCCAACGATTCACTGTCTATATTTTCAAACAAGTACATGTTATTTCCTTTCTCTTCTGAAATTTTTAAAGGGCCGAACCAAAGTGTATCCAATTTTCCGTGTTTTCCTTTTTCTTCCGATTGGCCCGTCCCATCGGAGAACTAAATCTCTTGGTTGAAAAAGTCGATCCTTATCCTTCTTTCCAAATAGGGATTTCATATTTTGTTGCTAATTTTCCAACTTAAACCCCACCTGTTCTCTGTTTTCATGGATTTCAACCAATTGGTTTATCCTTCATGTCAAGGCACTTGGCTCCTCCTTAGCTTCTTGTAATAACTTCATGACTGGAATTGCTAATTGAATTGGAAAGACTACAATATTACCTTACACTATCTCGAAAGGCAATTTTCTAGTGGATCATTTAGGAGTTACTTGGTTAGCCCAGAGGGAAAACTTCAATTGGGAGTCCTAGTTCCTCTAATTCTCGGTGATGGTCTTCTTCAACACTCTCACCACAGTTTTGTTTGAGAACTCAGCCAAACCATTACCTTGAGGATAATGGGTAGTGGAGTTCTCGATGATGATATTGAATTTCAGGTAGTAGCTAGTGAAATTTGTAGATTTAAGGACTTGAGTATTGTCAATGATAATTTTGATAGGATAACCAAAGAGAGATAATATGTTCTCCTCCATAAACTTGATTACCACTGAGTCTATGGCATTTCTGGCTAGGATGGCCTCTAGCCACTTGGTGAAATGGTCCGTGGCCATTAATATCTACTTGTGTTGGCCACTAGAAGGTGGGTTTATTTCTCTTATGAAGTCTAGTCCCCACTGTCTAAAGGGTTCTTCCACATGCACTAGAATCAGGGGGAGAGGAGAAAGTTTTTGTCTCTCAGCAAACACTTGACACTTCTGACGTGACTTGACCTGGAACTGAATATTTCCAAACAATGTAGGCTAGTAGAATCCTTCCTTGAGGATTCTGTTAGCTGTGGTCTTCCTTTTGTAATGACCTCTACAAACTCCTCCATGAAATTCCTCAATCACTTTATGAATCTTGCCTTCTACCAAGCATAACAACAAAACTCCCATCGAGTCCTTCTAGTAGATTTGACCATTGTATATGATATACTTTTGAGTTTGCAGTCTCATAGTTCTGCATTTGCATTTATCCATCCCTAATGGACGCCTCAGGAATAAGAGATAATGGATGATATTCTTATACCAGGGTGATCCCTCATATTTAGCATAGATATTTTTCTCTGATTTTTTAATCCTGTTCCACTGAACCTCTGGTTTGTCTTCCTCGGTTATCATGTTTATCCCTAAAGCTTGGAAATTAGCTTCTGATAAAACCTTGGCCAACCCTTGGCCTTTTATGAGATTAGTAGGATTTATTTCTAACTCATATTCCTATATCTTTGTTATCCACCTACCCCTTTTTCCTTCACTGTCTCCTTGCACAAGGATGTCCTTAACCACTGTCGTTGGGACAAATGTTGTGATTTATAATTGTAGCACATATATTCAAAATTCCTTTAGATCCTTGACTAGTGCACAAGCTTGTTTCTCCAAGATGTTATATTTCAACTCAACATCCCTCAGGACTTGGCTGAAGAAGGTGATGGTTTGTTCATAGCCATTTGTATTCTTCTGTAGCAGAACTACGGAAATAGTATGCAGAGAAGCAAAAGAAAAGATATAGAAAGGCACAGAGTAGTCATGCCTAACTAGTACAGGGGCTTTAGCTAAAGCTTCTCTAATTCTAGTAAAATAATCTTGGGGTTATGGCTCCAATTGACTTTGTTTTCCTTTTTTAGCATATCTGTAATACACTTTACTATTTCTGCATAGTTGGGTATGAACCTCCTCAAGAAATTGATTCTCCCAGAAATTCTTGGACCTCTTTCTTCTTTCTAGGTAGAGGAATATGATTGATAGCTTCGACTCACTTAAAATCAATTTTCACTCCTTATTGCCCTACTATGTGTCCTAGTGGCTTCCCCTCACTCAGGGCGAATTGATATTTCTTGGGATCCAAAGAAATAACATACCTCCTACATTTCTCAAAGGTGAGCTTCAAGTGGAGGATGTGTTCTTCATCAGTCTTAGAGAAGACTGTGATATTGTCCAAATATACTACTATGAAATTATCTTGCTCCCCTACCAAATTTACATCCATAGCTCTCTGAAACATGGCCCCTACATTAATAATACCAAAAGGCATCTGAGCATACATGAATGTTCCCTAAGGGGTGGTTAAAGCAGTATTGTTCTGATCATCAGGGTGGACTGCCACTTGGTTGTAACCAGAGAACCCATCCATCATGGAAATTCTAACTGACCCAACCACCTTCTACAATTTCTAATCCATCTTAGGCAGTGGGTAGTTGTCTTTTAACGATGCCCTATTAAGGTTCCAAAAATATACACATAGCCTTATTTCTCCATTATTTTTTCAGACTGGGACTAGGTTGGCCACCCACTCATAGTACCTTAAAGGCACTATGATTTTAGCCTGTAGAATTTTACTCACTTATTTTTCAATGGAGGGGAGTAAAGATTGGATTAATCTGCCTGAGTTTTTTCTTGCATGGTTTTATTCCACTCTTTAAAGGAACCTTCTGTTATATGATGTTAGTATCAAATGATTTAAGGTCATCATAAGACCAAGAAAAAACATCCTTATAGATTTTGAAGAGATCTAAATGCCTTTGTTTAGAGTGAGAGGGGATTCCTTTTGATAGTTTGATCATCTGGTGTTCATCCTCTCAACAAAAAATTGCAATATTATACTTGTTCTTCCATCTCCAGAGCCATTGGTTTGGAGGCTACGTCGTCCTTATTAAATAATATTTCCAGTGGGACTACCCCATGAGGAATGATATTCCCTTTCAGTTGTAGAATTTTATGTCCAACCACTGTGTCTTTCCATGAAGTGGGTTCTTAATCTGCCTCTTTTTCCTCTCCTTGGTCAATGGCTAAGTTAGAAAACTCCCCAACGACTTCTATAAATTGTTTGATATGCTCATCATCCTCGAATACCTACTAGTGCTTGACATTATCAGGTATAGAGGTTCTGTATCTGACCTCCACCTCGTACCTGAGTAGTGGATTTTGAGGGGGTTTGAAATTGCTTGCTACTATAGCAAGGGAATTATCCATTATGTTTCCTTCTCTGGGCATAAATTTGATATTAAAGGTGAGGAATAAGTTATCAATAAACTCCCACACTTCATTCTGGTAAGTCCTAAATCTGGGGTGTTTAGCCTAGCACTAATTTTGAATCTTATTTATAATCGTCTTGAAGTCTCCATGCATAGTTAAACATTCAATATTCATATTCGTTGTTTTTTAGAGACCAAGGAGAAATGATTCATACTTAGCCACATTGTTAGTTGCCTCAAACTCCAGCATGAATGGCAGGGGTATCAAGCTGCCCTTAGGACTTACCAACATTACTCCTGATCCACTTCCCTCTTTGGAATTCTCTCCATCAAAGTATAATTTCAATACTTCATTTTTATCTATGTGTTGGTTGTCTAATGACATCGTTAGATGTACTTATGTTTCTTCTAAGATGGTCTCATCTTTCTCTAGGAATGGGCAAGAGAGGTCTCTTTCTCTTCCATATACTGGAGAATTTTTAGAACCTTTAGCTGGGTGTTGGCTTGATGGGGCCTAACCCAGGTTCGGAGTTAGTTAGCCAAACAAGTCCCTACACTAGGCATCAGCCTGTGGAGCAAGGATTGAAGTCTCACCTGAAGCAGTATGGGGGGGATGCTGGAACTAAGTTTCTGCACCCTTGAGATGTTTGAGGGGTTGATTTAGTCCAACTATGCCTACCATCACATAGGTTACTTCACGCACTGTTTTGACTTGTGATACCTTCATGATCTGCTATAATTGTCCTTCGCGCAGTCCTAATCAGGGGCGGAGGTGATTTTACACTGCTATGGCAGCAATCTGCACTATTTCTCCAAGTTATGCCATGTATATTAACTATCCTCTTATAGATGTTAGTTAACCTCGCGTAAATAGATACTTTAATTCACATTCACTTAATATATACAGCTATCTATGTTTGCACACCATATAAACAACAGAAATACAATTTATACCCAATATATTCGATATAGAAAATAGGAAATAAATACATAGAATCAATGTAAAAACTTATCTTTATTAATGCTTCCATAGTTACAGACTTGACTCATACTACACACTTCACTGCAAGGGTTCACACACTTAGTTGTGGACTACTAGGTCTCTGCACACTCAGTTGTAGAGCCTTCTCCTACTCTATGACCCAAATAGTCAACTTTGCCCTTATATCTTCTGCTATGCTTTTATTCCATGGTCATTCAAATTTTATTCTTTTACAACTTAGAGCCTCACTCTATTTATACAATCCCATGGTCCATGGACCATGGGTAGATCTCTATAGCCGACATTACATTACAAAATTGAGGGTGGACAACCCTATGACTTATTTACAAGCTACATGCTATGCGCCTACAAAATGTGGAGTCTTTACATCAAATTTACAAATTTTAACCAAAATCTGGGCTTTTATCCCCAAAAATTCCCTTAGGGGATCCCACACTCAACATCCCCCCAACACAAACATTGTGACTCACCCTCGAGTCACTCTATCGATGCGGAGATCTTTGCATGCAGACTACCCAACTCTACATGTACTGCTGCAAGGTTGATAGTGCATTGAGCAACTTCCTACTGCACTTCCTAGATGCGTTGTTCAGAAACCACTGTATCTGAGCTGCTTCCCTAAATTTGTTCCTGCGTTCCCTGCATCTATGCGAGATTTGCTTCAATAGAGGTGGTAATGATGAATGCCTCATCAATCCATGGTTGTATGTGTGCCTTTAAACCAACTTCTTTATGTCATGTAGCATCTACCTGTTCCTTGAGTGTTTTTGCTTGCTGCATCTGTGCGAGCCTATATGTAAGGGCCACTGTCTGCACGGTCCCTTTGAATTCATCATACTTATGTTGTAGATCACACACCATTGTTTCTCAACACTGTATGTTCGGGTCCTCCTGCAGAGTAGTGAGAACCTTGAATGACTCCTCAAATAGTTGGGTACAGTCTTTTACTGCATTGTTGATCTCTGCTATTGCTGCTATAATGGTGTTGGTGCGTCGTTCCTTCACCTTTGGCAGAGTTGAAGGTTGCGCCTTCAATTGGATTTTGGATATCTGAAGGTTCAACTCCAACTGAACCTTGGCCATCTCTTCCTTCACCTCGCGCACCCCTGCTGCAAGTTTCCATATGGACGCCTCCACTTGGTCTTCTGTTGGGATGACCAAGTTCGGGACCATCTGGTAGGCGTTCTTAACCACTTGCACAATCTGTCAGTTTTGCACCACTACCTCATTGTGCTGCAAGAGCAACTGTTCCATATTGTTTCACTACTCGCTTATGACCTGGAGCATGCGACCTTCCTTGGCTCGGAGTTTTGCAGTCACTCCGTCTTACAAAACATAGTGCATCTCTCGAGGGAGCACAAACATGTTTATTCCAACTCCCATCAGCGCACTAACCATAGGCCTGTTTCCTTGTTTCTGTAACCAGTGCTCCCTCTGGCATCACTATAGTGTTGGTCATGCGGTTGTGCAACATTTCCTTAGCCGCAGTCATGCCTACTGTGAGGTTGGTCAACAGAGTACTAGCCTAAGGATTGTGCACCTACAACTCCTGTATCTGTGCCGAAAGGTCCCCCAACACCATCTGGTTTTCCTCCGCGAACTGCTAGAGGGAATCCATAGTGATGTCCCACACTGTCTCCCCTATGTCATGGATATCCCCCTCAGTGAGGGTGATTGGGTTGAAAGAAGTCTTTGAGGCCTTCGAATTATTCTACGACCCCACCTACTCTCGAGTGCTATTGCTTTAATTGTGTGGGCACTGTTTGTGGGTCTGTGCCACCTTCCTCTGGATCTACCTCCTATTCGGGTGAAGGCAACTTTTCTCCCTTGTGATCCTTCTCAACTGCCCTATGTTTCTCTTTTGATACCTTCAAAACATCGCGCACCTCCCGCGCCTTAGCTACTGTAGCTTCGTTCCTTCTCTTCTCTACCAACTGCACCATCCGTAGTTTTGCCTCCCCCTTTTTCCTATGTGTAGCAGACTTCTTCCCTTCCACCACGGAGTTGGCTGGAGCACACCACTTTGGCGACCATGACTCAAGGATGGCGAATATGGCATCGTCCATCACCAGATAAGGTAGTTCCTTCTATGCCTTTGCAAGGTCCTTCCTCACCTTGATGTACACGTGATGAAAGTCTGCCTTGAACTTTGTGAAGCTCTGCAGACTGTTATAGATAGTGGTCGATAACTACGTCTTATGGTTAATCCCCATTCTGATGTTCATCTCCATGAAAACCTAGAATATTTTATTGTCTCTGATCCTCTGTGCATCTTTAGTTGCCCACATCGAAGTGTACTTCACTGCCTCTAGAAGATCATGTGCAATCGTTGGGAACTAGATGTCCTTGGGAAATTCCCAAGCCACTAGCACAATGGATAGCAGAAGCCATGCATAGTGGAAAGTCTTCCCCTTCTCCTATGCCTCGCGGCAGTTCTCCGGGAACTCTCTGCACAAGTAATCCATCCAATTAAACTGGACCCCCTCTGTGCACTACGCAGCAAGTGCAACCACCGCCGCGAGAACCTCATTTGTGAGACACTTCCACATATTTTCTTGGCTAATATCTGTGTCGTGAATTTGACTGTAGTGTTATTGATACTAGAGATTGCATACCCTCTCTTTTTCTTCTCCAGCTTGAACTTCTTCTTCATGGCCTTCGTGATGGCCAAATCATCACTTTTACCCTTGGATATCTTCGTTGGATCCTCCCCTTTACAAGGGAGCTGGGTAATTCTGTGAATTAGATGATCCGTGATGGGGATGGGCTCCTCTAGCCAATAACATCAATCATGCACCAGGCATAGTAGCTTCGTGATGAAAAAAATACTCACTGGGGCGCGATGGTAATGCGACACCCAGAGCAGGTTTACCAATCCTGCTTTCTCTACTCCTCGCAACCACTTATGTGGTTCCAACTCTATGACTCCTACTAGTGTGTTTTTCTTCTGGTGCATTAGCTCTGCGGTTACTAGATGTGGGAATTTATTGTGGTCCATGAGATCTCAGTCTTCAAATTTTAGAACCGACACCCATCCCAAGTGTTATAGACATATTTTGGCACATCAACCCCAAACTTATATGTCGATAAACTAGGGACCATCAACCCCTAAAAGAGTTGTTTCATGCCCTAAAGGAACATAGTCATCTGAATACATCATTCCCCAAAAGTTCCACCTGAAACAATGTAAACTTTGAAATGGGAACTCATATTGTTACTCATTTTGTAGAGATAGCAAAAAAGTCACCTGATTTGGAAAAGGGGTGATGTAGAACACACATGTTTTTTTAGAGCATAGTTTTTGACACTATAATTTTTTTTATGTACATTGCATTTTAGAATGGTAGTATTTTTTATGCTGATTTAAAAAAGTCGTAATTCTACAACAGGCCCTTCTTTTAAAAGGATTTTTTTTCGTTGAATCGAGCCTTCTTTGATCCATATTATGTTTATGAGAGATTTTTCGGCGTAAACCAAAAGATATTTCATTTGTCGACGCATTTTGAACTAGCTAGTGTGGTTAATCATCAAGATAAGTTGAATGAGCAGATCAAACTTTTCATGTTAAATAGATAGAGCAGAGACTCCAACAGCCATTGGAGTCTCTGCTCTATCTATTTTAACATGAAAAGCTTGATCTGCTCATTCAACTTGTCCTGACGATGAACCACACTAGCTAGTTCGAAACGCGTCGACAAATGAAATATCTTGTGATTTACGCCGAAAAATATCTCATAAGGCTTTTTATTTTATTTTATTTTATTTTCTAATGTATGAAATGTAAATAATTATTTTGTAAATTTAATAATTTTTGGGGTGGTCTTTTTCTTCGTGTTTTCTTGTTTTTATTTTAATTTTAATTTTTTTGTAATGAGGTTTTTAATGTTTTTCATATTTAAATAAAAAGGTCGATATTTTGAATTTTTGATATTCTACATATTTATATAGCATTAATTAATTTTTCAATCCACATGAAATAATTGTTTCTAAAAAACAATATTTTTTAACAATTGACATAAAAATAACCATTTTTAACATAAATATAACTAAAAAACTACACGTTTTGATAATTTGTTGTAATTTTTTGCTAGAGATGACATGTCAAAATCAAAATTTTTATAGGAAATTTTAACTAAAATTAGCTAAATAATAGTTTTTTTATGAATTTCATGTCAAAAAAAAATAATAATCACTTTTTGCGGCTCCCACACTAGGGTGGCGTGGGGTGGGGCTACGACGAACACCCTGCAGCGCCTCGGCAGCCTACCTGTCCCCCGGGGGTGGTTGGTTGATTCTCGAAATTTCCCTGCCACCCCCGTGGGGTGAGCGGGCCGCCGGGGTGGCACATAGTGGTGCTACAGCGCCCACCCTAGTGACTGGACCGCCCCCCAGGGGTGGCTGGATGATTCCCGGAATTGCCTAGCCACCCCCGAGGGGCGGGTGGGCCACCATACATAAATGGCCTAAATTAAACCATACTCACTGCTCCATTGGCAAAGTGCGATGCATACTGAGTGGTACACTGCGAGGGTGTGATGCATATTGATTAGGCCTTCTCTAGGGTGTGATGGGCAAGGATGGACAAATGTCTGAGATAGTTTGCTAGGTGGTTGCTCATAGAGTCTTCTAGAAATTTCTCTTATGCCACTTGCCTCTCTGAATTCGCCCAAGGATGAATAAGGGATCTAAGAAATAATCAAGTGGAACCAATTGTAACAAGTGGAATGACGCTAATCAAACCCCATGGATGACTCACACCCTTGCACACATCTATAAATGGATCTCCAATCAAGAGATATGGAGGTTGGAATATTATGAATTGCAAGAAAGTGTTGATAGTTTGTAATTGAGGAAGGAGAATTGTATTGTTGGTGTGATCTTGCTATTTCATGAGGTGAAGAAGGATTGAAGTTGGGAGGATGATGCTGGATCAGACGACTGAGTTGTAATTCTCCCTTCTATTAATAAAGTTCTTCAAGTTCTCTTCCATATGATTGTGCAATTATGAATATTATCATTGGTGAATGCTATCTTGTTCATTATGTATCTGATTCTGTAATGTTTATGTTGTAATAGATCACGATGCTTTGATAGTTCTTTGTTGTTGTACTTGTGTAGGTACTCTCCAAGCGTGTTAAGTATGGGGAGGAGTTGCAGGATCTATCAAGGGGGAGAGAGAGCAAAGAAGGGATTAAGTAGAAGCTCCAGGTTGGTTCCATTATCTTTCTCTTATCTATTACACATAGAAGAAATCGTTGAATTGCTTTAAACTATTGTTTCTAGGGTAGTTTCCAAACCTAGAGGGCTAGCATTCTTTAGGAATACTAGTTTTCCCATAAACAAATTGGTGACTCCATTGGGGAAGAACAGATGTTTGTTTATTATTATTGTTTGTTTTATAAACTATAGACAGAGCCTGAAGTCAGTCAAGTAGCCGTTGAACTGCTCTTGCTCTGTAATTGCATAGTAGATGAATGTTGCTTCAGTCAATCTCTGGTTTAGTTTATGAATTAAACAATTAACTTACAAGAATTCTACATGCCCTTTTGGTAGCTTAGTAACCTCCCAAGACATTATTTCATACCTTGCTCTTTAGTGTTCATTAAAACTCAGCTTAACTCATTGAAAACAAATACACATCTGAGCCAAAACCCATTTCAGTTGCGCTCCCTGGACCATCACATTGTCTTCCACTGTAACCTAGTATGCATCATGCCTCCTGAGTGTGGTAAGTGTGATGCATCCTTGTTTCTGTGAAGCCTAGGTGTGATGACTGACTGAACTCTTTTTCCATTCTAGAAATTGGGGTTTTTTTACCTTGTTTTCAGTTTTGTTTAGTTGTTTGCTGCATATGAATAGTGCCTACTTACTGAAGCCTACTTGCATCACGTAAATCAGCCTCAATTAGATTAGGATTACTAAATTTTTTTGTGTGTTTGTTCATCATTTACAATCCTTTGTCGAAAATTTGTTTAAATCAATTTGTCGCTTTGATGCAAAAAGTGTCATAATTGTCGTTTTGTGTCGAAAAGAGAAGTGTCATGAATTCTTCCTTCCTTTGATAATTGATTGAAATTTTCTTCATGTATTTGATCTGATTTGTTTATATTCAAAGTGTCTAAATCATTTTTATTCAAAATTGAAAAGTGTTGCGGAGTCTTCCTTTTTATTTTGAAGAAGAAATTGTCGAAAATGTCGTTTTGAATGAAATATTTCAGATCCTTGCTGCACTTAGTTTTCCTTATTGGCATTTTTTCACATTAAGGAGAATGAAAACAAATATATGCATTTGTATTTAGCATTTTATATTTGTGTGTGAAGATATGATTTAGAGAAATGCACTAGAATGTGCTCTTTGCTCCTTGTTTAAAAGCATTGTAATTTTCTTTCCCTAGTAGCTAGGATTTTAATTACTCAAAATAAACAAAGACTGTTTATCATTGTAGATTACATCTTAGGAATTTCAGATTATCATCACGCAGTGAACCATTGAAAGGAAAACTCTAAGCAAGATCAACTTTAAAATAAATTTCAATGAACCTAACAACACTTTGGAACTTAACGCAACATATCTAGAGGTCTAGGCTACAGACGTGTTCCAGTGTCATTAAAACTAGTGGTTTCATCGAAGGTTAGGTGATTACTCCTCCTTGATACAACAAGTGCTAGCACGGACTTGTGCTCCACGTACCATCTCATATATATTAGGAGACCACAATAGGCTTATATCCTTTATCCATAGGAAGCTGAGTGTGTTGCCTTATTGATCGCAATGCACTGAACACAACATTTAGGAAGATTGACTACCGTACATAAGTCCTTGGTAATTTCTCTTTAATTTATCACCAAGGTGTATATTGCAGTTTTGGGATTGGTTTGGTAATCCCTCTGTCTAGATTTTCTAGAGTAGTCACTTTTGTTCCTTTTCGACTCTTTAAAAGAAAAAGTCCATTTGAGCACTTGTCCTTTCAGGATCATTAAAAATCGAAGGAGACTAGAGTCATCTTTAGCTTTTTCTTGACTCTTAAAAACTGAAAAAGCAAAGTTGTGTCTAAGCATCATTAAAATTAATTGAATTCAGAATAACATCCCTGTTCCTTAGTTGATCTTAGGTTGAGACATATGGCGACAAATCCAGAGTCCACTGATCTAGGAATCCCTTTTGAAGGGAATCCTAGTCCTTTTCATTATTGGGGAAAATTGATGCTCCTTATATGGCTACATTGTCCCTTTCGAGAATTACCATTGGCCTTCCAGTATGGCTGTATTCAACCTCTGTGGTTCAAAATTCTATGATTTTCCCACAATCGAGTACACCTCCAGTTGAACCTGAAATTAACCATTTGCCTTCTTCCTTGTTTGTTTCTCCCTCCCCTTCTTCCTCTTCACTTGGTAAAATTAGTGATACTTGTAACTAGGTGGCTGAGAAGAAGAAAGGGAAGGAGAAGAAGAAGAAGAAGCCAATTGAGCAAGGGGGCAACCAAGCAACCATTGCTTTGAATGCATCATTTAATGAAAATCCACCCATTAAAGTTCCCAAACCCAAATTTCCAAGCATAATTTGTACGGGAGACCATTTTCATCAAGATTGTCCTTGCTTTGTTCAGATCCTGAAAGAATGGTATCCCCGTTCACAACATCCTATGTCATCAACTTCTGGAGATCATGTTGGTAACACACCTTAAACTAGTGATAGTAAAGTTCATGGACTGAGGAGAAAAGTTAAGTTTCCATGTAGGTTATGTGAAGGTAACCATGCCCTTCACCTTTGTCCCTTCTTGGATGAAGCCAAAAGAGTGTTGGATAACTGTCCTGCTTCACTGCATCGACTCCCATCTGGTTAGAAGAAACTTTCTCTAAGTCCTTCACTAGCTGAAAAACCGACTGACTTAAATCAATAGTCGGTCGAAACCACTCTCTCTGAAAGTGAATCTTATGAGTCCATACCTGACCAAAATCAATAGGTCAAGGTAATAATTGACCCAATTTAACCTTCAGCTAATCATACCTTTCCCGAAGAGAGTGAAAATGATACCGTTCAAGTTATTTTTGTTACTTTGGATTCTAATGAGCTTGGGGACAATCCACTTGTTCCATCAAGACAGGAGAAAAATCCTCCAGTTCTCATAACACAAGCAGTTAATTCTCCCATTTCTTCAACACCCCCTCCAAGTTGTCTAGTCACTTCCTTTGATTGGAATCGACTAGCAAGATCCCACCTTCCATCTTATGTACCTTTCCGTACCATAGTACAAGTTCGTAAAATGATCATATATGGCACTATTATAGATGAAGGTGCATCACTGAGTATCCTGTAGAGCCTCTATTCTACACCTACTTATCTACCATTTTCCTCAATCTTTCCTTATCTTTTGCCTCATTTTCACCATAAATCCACCCAGATCATTACATTAGGTGTTATTAAGCATGATTAAGTAAGTTTCGCTAATGGATGACTATTTGTTTATATTTTGACTTACTTGCAGGAATCCCGCAACTATCTGATGATCCCGCAGCTATCTGATGATCCTGCAGCTATCTGAAGATCCTGCAGCCTTTTTGTTAAACGCAATGTTCCACGTGTCGGTTTTCCAGATGAGCCACATGGGCACTTAGGTGTCAACATGCTCGAGGTTCCTGTCCCATTTTTCCAGCCATCCACGTCATCTTTATCCACGGTCAAAGCTGGGCAAGTCACGGCCAACTCAAGGCTGTTTAACGGTGATTGTGAGCTGCTTGGTCACGTCATCTTAAACGGTGATTTGTCCACGTTTTAAAGATGGCAGGGGACATGATCCAACATGGGATTCATTACCCATGACGACAGAACCACTAACTCCTCCACGCAGCCGTATGAAGTGTCAAGGAACCATGAATACGCATAACAGTTTATTTACTTTTCAGTTAATCAGCTGCACGGATAGGCTATCTTAGAAATTTCTATAAATAGCTGCGTCTGTGTACGCTCATTAGACTTTTTATCAGTTGTAATTTGATGAACCTGTGTTACATTTAAAAGCATTGTGAACTTTGTGTTTTAGTGCTATCCTAGCACTCTGTTTTATACATTTTCTGCAAATGAAGAAATAGACATAGCACTGTTTTGAAGTTTCCAGATCTTTAAGTTTTCTTGTGGCTGAATGGACAGAGGGCCCCTGCTCATTTCTGCCGCTGTAAAGTATTTTATGTGCAGTATCTCTTTATTTGCTTATTCATTTCCTTAAGCATGTATAGTTTCATTTACTTGTTTTTCCTTTCTTTCAAGCTGATCGGTGTTATTTCTTTGCAGGTTTCTTTTAGCCCGGGATTTATTTTCATGTGTGTATTTGCTTTAATGTCTAATGGTAGTTGCAGTTGGCTTGTTCATAATGCTGCCCTCTTTACTCTATTTTTCTATACTAGTTTTAGTGTAGTTTTACAAGTTGGATGCTAACTAATTTATGCTTTCTTTATCATGAATGGCTTATTTTTCAAGAGAACAGAACATTGATTAATTGCAGCTTGTATTTGAGTAGACTTGGCTTGTGATACTAACACTTTTTTCCACTTGTTACACATAATCACATATGTAGGAAGCAGTATGTTGGAAAAGGCTTAGTAGTGTTACAATTTGTCAAATAGAGTAGATTAGAGTTTTTATCAATTCTTGGATTTGTCTTCAGCTACCTTCTAATCGTGTTTTATGCAATGGCAGTAGAAGCAGGGAGTTAGAAGGAGATTATCACTAACAACAATCCTTGAAGTGATTTTCTTATTTCTTTTATTTGCAGCAGTATGGATAGAGACTAATGCCATTGGATTGTGGTCATTTACTTTCAAGTCATTTTGATTTATTCATTCTTTTCAAGTTCCTTTCTCTTACAAATTCAGCAAGCAATTAGAAATCACCATCACACACACTTTCACTCATATAGAAATCACTTTCACACACTTGCACTCATTTGTCTATAATCATCATTCCATTTTAGGAAGATAAGTTAATCATAAACAACCCCCCTAAGACAACAAAAAGCTCTAAGAAAGTTACTTAAGTACATATAGTACACCCTCACTTCATCAGCTTACGAGCCCCGGGTTGACAATTAATACTAGGAATTTAGATAACACTAAATTGACTAAACATTTTGGCGCCGTTGCCGGGGAAGTGAAATTAAGTAGCCATACTTAGAGAAAAAAAACATAAAAAAAAAAATTTCAAGAAAAGAAGTTAATAACCTATCTAAGTATGCTCTCCTCTTGCACTTTGAAGTGATCTGGAGGATCAGAAAGGAGAAAGTTATTAATTTGATAGTTTCTTGAGTATGCTCTCTTCTTGCACCTTGAGTGAACTGGAAGATCAGAAAAAGAACTATTAACTTGACTTGAAGGAAAAAATAAAAAATGATATGCATAGAGCTAGAGATTCTAGGGGAAGGTTTTTAGCTAGAGGTTCAATTTTTACAAGTCCATCTGCTTCAAGAGAGAGACAAGAAACACCTTCCTTATCCCCAACCAATACTCCTATTCAAGAGCCAAGAGTGGGCTCTCCTACACCTTCTATTGAATCTGAATTAGGTGGAGACTCTTCCCTTTCTCCTACAGAAAGACCAATTGTAATTGAGGGAGTAGAATCATCCGAGGGAGAAGGAGAGATCTTTTCTCATTCACCTTTTGTAGAAGAACCAGAAGATCTTGAAAACTCTAGGAGAACCATCATAGAAGAGGAAGAAGTAGGAGGTAGAGGTAGAGGAGGTAGAGGAGGAAACAATGGAGG
>APFE030889581.1:0-30097 GCA_000404065.3 Pinus taeda | reverse complement strand
TTCCAAGGCAGCCACGTCTTTCCTTGGCTAAATCACGTGAGCACAAGCTACAATGTGGGAAAAATAATTGGCATACTCAATCCCTTGATTTGTGCAAGATCTGGTGCACAACTATAGTCACAACTGATAGCAATCTGATTCTCTAACACCTGTCCCTGCTGAACTGAACATGCACTGAGATGCAACTGAGTTAACTGATGTATTCATTAGTTGTATTATGAGTTAACAACTTGTGAATTGTAGAATTGAGACTTCTGTGATGTGTCATAGTTATAAGAATAGCTTCGGCTTGAATCACATAAAAATGACCTTCGTCGACGCGTTTCGAACCAACTAGTGTGGTTCATCGTCAGGACAAGTTGAAGACTTAGATCTGGCCTAGCAAGTTAAATAGACTGATCAGAGACTCCAACGGCTATATAACGGCTATTTTTGACCCTAAGACCCAGCCCAACTTATATTAATAAATTTAATATTATTATTATTTTTATAATATTAAAATTGTTAAAACAATATTCTATTTCTAGAAATTAGTGAAATTAGGTGTGTTGACTAGGAACTTACGTAATTTATTTAATTAGATAACTAATGAATTAATTAACTTGTGAATTAATTAATAACTAATTCACCCAACTCATCTCTAGTCTATTTGCCAGTTAGACTAAATACAACCAGTTTAACAAGCTAAACTGAACACAACTCCATCAACTGCACCTCCAGTCCACTAAACTCAACTCACTGAGTTTCTACTGAAGTCCTGCATGCAAATATTAGTCATCCCATAGGTAACCACGTATTTCCTTCTGGGATCTGCATGTTTACCACATCCGTAGCTCATCCTGAAGTGCTTCCAAGAGAATAAGACAAGTTTATAGTCTTAAAATATTTTATGAGCTAATAATATGACTTTCTATATTTTGACTGGCAGTCACTCCGCTGTGGTGCACTCCGCTGTGGACTAAAAATAGAAGTCCATCTATTTTTTCCAACTTGATCAATCATCCATAAACAGCAACCTGCAATCCATAGACATGATCCATATGTCTAAAAATAGACATAGTCTAAAAATAGACTTGCGCCAAAAATAGCCTGCGGGCCCACTTAGTGAAGGCGAATCTTTTCACTAAGCTCCATCATCTTGTTGCAATCTGAACAGTCCCCTCATCAAATAACTCCACCATTGACAAGTGATGTGGGAGAGCATGAACACACATTTGTTGAACCGTCAAATCCTCCCGACATCGCTCCTTCCAATTTTCACGCAAGCTTGGTTGGGAATCGCATGGGTTATCACATGTATTTCGTACTTCAACCTCCATCCTCGTATACTGATCATCCTCCAGATTTCACTGTCTTGTGTCCTTCCATTTTGAACTCTACACCTGTTTTGAACGAGGATTGATCTATCGACAGAGTTGGTGTTCCGCAACCAACAAGCACTGTCATTCATGAAGAGTATGAATGGGAGCTTGAACATCCACCGATAGTCGAGGACCATCCATGTTTGTCCTTACCCCCCACATTTTTCCCTAACCTCCTTGGTGATGCTACCATCCCAGATTTTTCATGTGTATCTCCATCCACGGAAGCACCCATTGTTGATCATTCACTAGAAACATCGGATGTCAATCCATCATCTTCCAATAGAGAGGACCAATCATTCTTTAAACATCCACTTGATTTGTCATCTATCTTTTCTGGAAATGTAGAGGATGAACATTCTTTCTTCTCTCTACCCCTCGTGCGATTCATTAAATCATGAGGATGCCGGCCAACATTTTGAGTTTTATGATCTTGGTTATCATGATCTCTTTACCTCATCATCCGATCACGATGTTGATTCACTCGTTGTTAATCCATCCAAGCCACTGGTCTACGATGATCCATCTGTCAACGAAGTCGAAACCTCACAGACTGTCGAGGCATTTCAGCCCGATCTCATGGTCATGTCAGGCCCTCGCTGTCCTAAGGTTGGTTTCACTTCTGATCAAGAAATTTTTCAAACATCCACAACTCCTCACCACTCATCTATATGCAATCTAACACTTAGATTTCATTTCCTCCACTTGAACTGCACGATCCCATCACTGATGCGTTGGAGGAACCTTACTAAAAAAGCACACTTGTGCAACGCAAGTGGTCTACCTTCCTCACATGTGCTTGCATGTCACAGTCAAGAGTGTGTGTATGCTTAACATCTGCACATAGTTTCACACAACATCATGGTAAGTCTGAAGAGTAGATGTCATGCGCTTTCACTCATTTTTGTTCTATGGATGATTGTAAGCTCAGACTGTGTCTGTCTTCATTGTTGTCTCTTTCACATTTATTGGTTCACACAGCTGTGTTGTTTGTGAACCATGCCTTCACTGACATGGGTCAACCAATGCACGAGTGGCTGCATTGAAAGTATCACTTCACGTGAGATGACCCATGCATTGTTAGCTTAGGAGTAGGAGTACTATTTGCATTTTGAGTTGTTTGCTTGCATGCATGTTTGCTTCTTTCTTTGTGTGTTTGTTTGTTTTCTTACTCACTTTGCTTCCACATTTTCTCATGCTTATTTCTTTGCTTCTTTGTTTGTTTTATTTTTATTGTCCATAGGTTAGTTTTGCATGGGCTGTGTGTGATTCTTGAAACAAGTTGGGTAAAGTACAAGAGGACTTATATAACTATCAACATTTGGTTATCTGTTGTCTGATCTCTTAAGTAAGAACTTGTTGTCTTCAGTCCAAGATACATCAATGGAAAATAAGTATTGTTCAAAGATGCTTGAATGCTAACTAGTATCACCTACTCTAGTTGGTTGTTTTTGGGTTAATCTTTGTCAGCTTAGTCAAGTAGAGTAAGGTGAGGGGGGAAACCTTAATAGGCACGTGAGAGGTATATAATAAACTAATTCTCTAAAGGAACAACCTCTTCTGCTCTCAAAATGTTGGATGCCTCTTCTGCCTCTAAAATGAATAAGTGCTATGCACAGATATGAAAACGAAAATGAAAAAATGGAAAGAGAGGTGATGCAAGTAACTCCGCCGGGGTACTAACTAGGCTCACTAGCAGTGGAGTGATTCTTGTGTTCCTGCGTGACTTCGCTGGGTATTGTCTAGGCCTGCTGGCAATAGAGAAACACCAGAGATGAAACTAAGACTTTTACGACTATACTACTTGTGCACCAATATACCCCTCAACCGCAATCGAAACAGCTATGTTGACTTGGCTTGGAATATGTGTCAATCGATGAAGACCTTGGTTGATGCTAAATCTGACAATCAAGAAAGTGTGGAAACCAAGATGAACTGGGAACTAAATAATACTTCCAGAGGTGTTATACTTGCTTTTCATGAACAAAGTCCATTCAGAGAGCTAGAGTTCTACCAGTGTGTCACAAAGTGTTGTAGCAACTACAACCAGCCCCCAAAATTTTACCTTAGCTTCATTTTGGAGCCTCCCTACCAACATTTCACTACAGCATGTCTTGCCTTGTCAAGTACATAAGCTTGAGTGATTTTCTTGCAGAATGACAACCTATCCATGAGAGCTTGTTGCATCCCCCTCACAAGCTGTTTCTCTAGACTTGGTCCAGCTGCAGGCTAAGAAACTCCCTCAAGAAACTGCATAATTCTAGAGGGGAATCAACCTTCCATCCAGAAATTATGGAATTCTATCTGGCAGCTCGCTGGGCTCCAAAATTATCCAAATCTGTCTGTCACTGTTCACTGAGAAAATTGCACAATTCCTCCTAGCAGGGCTACTCAACCCATAAATTGTGCAATTCTAGGCAGCAGTCAGTTGCTTTGCCCAAAAATTGTGCAAGCCCTCTGGGCAGCCAGCCCAACTCCCTCCCAGAAATGCACATTTTTTCCCCTCAACTGAGCACACTATGACATGTGTAGTTTGGTTGACCGATTCCCTCAGGGACCAAGCAAAACTCATTTGCATGCATGGACTACTCCCAAGGTAACATTCAAAGGCATCCCTTGATTCAGGGATCTGATTTTAGTAGCTGGAGGTTGCATGTAAGGATCATGTTAGAAACCTCCCACCAAGTGTCGCTCTTCCTAGATTTGTGGCATGTGCGTCACATCATTGATTTTATCAAAACTCATGAACCGGACACTGCAGAGCCCTTTCCTCACATTGACCTGATAGCTCCGACTTCCCACATTACATCTAGGAGTCGTTGGCACATTTATCTTAGTTGTTTTGGGGTAAGCCTGATTTTCATGACTTGCATTGCGTTTCTGTTACTTTTTTGTATTACTTCGTTTGGGTGTTGTCTGCTTGATTTCAGCGAGTTCTCGTTGTCATTTGCATGTATGTTAGCTTTTAGAAGCACCATTTTAGTTTTCATTTGCATCTCACTGTTGTCGCATGCATGACATTATTTTGCACGGATGGTAGCTATTGCGGTGACTCACTTCAAACACATACATGCTTTCCCATTCTCTCAATACTACACTTGTTGTTTGCATGAATTCCCATTCACTCTTATTTGCACTCATCTCATCATGCATTCAGACTTCTCATGTTTTCAGTCACCTGTTGGCCAGACTCAATTGCCTTGGTCGGATCATGCCTTGCCCGGCTAGCATTGTGCATTTATGGAAGAGAAGGCTCTACCTTCCCTCTAGAAATTGCACAAGTCTAGCCAGACACTGATCTCGAGGCTTGCACTGTGCAATTCTTGGAGGCAATGTCCTATTGGCCCCAAAAAATGCACAATGTAGTTTGCTGGTTGCATGTCACTACTGATTGAAATTATGCATTGTCCAGTTTCAGTCCTGAGTAGGCCAGGTTGGACTATGCATTATGTAGTTACAGTAGTCATTCAACCTCCTCACATCCCAGACCGTGCCTTGTGTAGTTTTGTCAGTTAGTCTCTTGAACTCCCGATGGAAATTGTGCAACCTTAATGATTAGTCATGCAGGTATGTTGCAAGTCAGTTCTCAAGTTCGATTTGGTTTTCCACTGACAGATTTCTTTCCATGAGCGTTGTTATGTTTCTAGGCATCACAGGTGTTCGTCTATCTCTTAGTAGCACAAGTACAATAGCCTTCAAGAGAGTAGAGTCAAAGGACACCGTTGAGAGCCCAATAGGGTTTGTAGCCAAGAAAGTGTCTATGAGCTCACCAACCAACGAAGACATCAAGTCATTCATAGACAAGGACAACAAGACAATATGGAAACAATGTTACAACTAATAGCATTGTCAGCAGCAACAGAAGGCATCACACATGCATGCAATGAATATAAGAGGAAGGTTGCGGACAACACAAAGGCAGAACAAAGTTGCAAGCTCAAGCAGATCCACTTGTGATGAAAGAAACTTTGGAGACTCAGGCTATGAGGTGACGACGTAACATGAAGATCGTGTGAAGGTAGAGAACAAAACATAGAAGGAGTTGCATGTACTGAAGCAACAACTCAAGGAATAACAAGAGCTACATAGATGAGAGAATGATTTGCAATAGGAATAGGTATAGCATGGGGTGTAACATGCCCAAATCGATGAAACTGCACCCATACAAGTCATAGATTCATCCCAACAGCTGGCATGGAGTAGACACGGTGAGTGGTGTTGTTGATTACATGAAAGGGAATTTAGCAGCATGCTTGTCATTGTGTGCGCACATGTGATCCTTCCCATTTCGCACACTCACCAAGGCAAAGACAATAAGCAAGTCCAACTGGAGCTAAACATGTACTTCCACAAGTTGATGTGCATGATCACTGACACACACTTGAAGATCATCAAAGACACTATGCATGAGTGTGTTTCTAGTTCGACTGCACCTAAGAAGACCATGCACATGCTATCATACGAGTTGGACGGAGGAGCCATATCAGTGCACCCGGATGCAATGAAGGTAAGATTTCACTTCAATGAGATGTCACCTTTGAGCACATGGACACCATCACGGATGACCAAGCTTGGCATCAACTCACCATATTTGACCATCACAAACATGTCAAAGAGTTGGTCTCACCACACCAGTCCGAGTATTACTTATGTCTTACATGGCTTTCTCAAGCCATTTTGTCTCACATGGGCACATGTGCATTGTAATGTAATGTCTTGTCAAGTGGAAGTTCAAGTGTCGATAGTTGGATGTAACAGTCATAGAGTAGATGAAGAGTCATGAGGGTAAATGAACTGTCACAAAGGGGAATGTCAAGGGCTACCCCACCCTTTTCTATAAATAGTCCCTCATAACTCAGTGTAAAGCCTTTTTGTTAGCGAAGCTTTGATAGGGGTATCTTAGAGAAATCTTGGATAATATTATAATGCGCCTTGGCTTCTCCACTAGACAGAGCTAGTATATTTGTTTAGAGGAGCAGGTGGTTGTGGTTGTAACATTCCGCTATCGTAACTAGTGGATGGACATGGATGTATTGTATGACTAGAACTTACACTTCTTAATATAACAAAGCCAACATATTTTCATGCATATGTTATTATTGTAGTTGTACTATTCTAGTTGATGTAGCAATGTATGTTATTTAACTTACACATTTTTGTATGAACTATTTTGTATGTGATTGTATAAATCTTGTTGCATATGTGCTGTTGGTTTAAACATCACTTTGGATTGCTCGCTATCTTGCTTTCCAGCTTGTGATGCATCTTCACTCATGTGTTCCCTTCCAAGCCGCGTACTATTACAGGTTTCCAAGGGGTGAACTCGTCTCACTCTCCCTGTGTTAGAACCTCTCATGCACCCTCCTTGACTTAATGCAGTTGTCACGCCCTTGCTACCAACAGGGACATCTTACTTGCCTCTGTGCGAAATCGCGGTCAAGGCATTACTGTATGAACCACTACTGAGACTCATATACCAAACAGTCTAAGGTCTAATTGGGACTTCTTACCTAGGAGATCCCTTGACATGTTGGCGGGTCCATGACCGTCAACACCTTCGCACAAAGTGAGGTATCAAGGATTCTGAGAAACATTTGGTACTCAAGTACCGTGGCTACCTACACAGATACATCCAGGATAAGATGGAGTTCCTAGACATCTCCTCACTCAGAATGATGTACTGATACGCCATCAAGATCGAGCAGAAGTTTAAATAGAAGAAGCGAGACTTTGGATCTAGGAATTTGAAGCAAGGTAAAGGTGCCCCCAAACCATAGAACAAAGGTCAAAGCCAAGGTGGGATGACCGAGGACAACCAGCCAAAGCCATAAGAGAAGGAAAATATTGCGAAGCTGAGGAAGGACACTGGAAAGTGGTATGAGTTCCATAAGAGCTCCACTCACAACACAAGTGAGTGTTGGGCCAAGAAGTCACTAGTGGTCGAGCTGAAGGCTTCAGAATCACATGCATGTTCCAAATTTGAGTCAGAGCTTGACAAGGGGAATGACAAAGGGAAGCATATTATCGATGTGGAACCTAATGCAATGATTGCACCATGAAGATCCAGAAGTAGGAACCCAAAGATCCAAAGGAGGAGGCGCATCTATTCCACTCCCAGATGTGGGTAAAGGGTTCCCCACTAGAATTCACTATCGACAGAGGGAGCAAAAAGAAGCTCATTGCAAAAGAGGTTGTGAAGTAGCTGGGTTTACTAACCACACCACACCTAGAACCCTACACCATCGGGTGGCTTCACTAAGGACAAAATATTCACATGATCCAATAGTGTCACATTCCATACAGCATCAAGCCCTTCACGGATGAGGTGTTATGTGACGTTTCTCCCCTTGATGTTTGTGATGTATTATTAGGCCAACCATACTTGTTGGAGTGACATGTTGTGTATGAGTCAAGGCCTCGCACTATTATTGTTACCTTGGGAAATATGTTGTACAACATACTCGAGGTAGCACTACTTATCACCATCTCTATGGTTACTACAAAACAATGTAGTAAGCTCATTTCCAAAATAAAGAATTTTTTTTTCTTGATGATACGCCCTCAGGGAAAGAAGAATACAATGGCCATGACCTCTAGACTGAGCCCCTCTGAATGACAACAACAGATGGACAAGGTCATGGAGGAGTACGAGGACATCTTCACCTCCCCCGTAGGGGTGCCTCTGCACTGTCAGGTTAAGCGCTCCACCAATCTGACTCAAGGGGTGTCATTTCCCAATGGACCAATCTATCGGTGCTCCATTATGGAGAATGATGAAATCAAGAGGCAGATTCAGAAGCTGCTACAGAAAGGTCACATCCAAATGAGTTCATCAGCCTGTGGTAGCCTGATCGTGTTGGTACAGAAGAAGGATGGGATTTGGAGACTCTATATTAACTATTGGGTAGTGAACAAGATCACTGTCTAGAATAGGTACCCAGTCCCATGGATTGATAACCTTCTGGACCAACTCAAGGGGGAATAATATTTCAGCAAGATTGACATAAAGTCTAATATCACAAAGTACCAATCAAACCCTCTGATGTGTAGAAGACTTCCTTAAAAGCAAACGAGGGCCTTTTCGAATGGTTTTTTATGCCTTTCAGGTTGATGAATTCTCTTGCAACCTTCATGATGATGATGGATGACATCTTACATCCATTCGCCAACTCATTTATAGCGTTATAGTTGGATTACATCTTGATCTTCAGCTAGAGTTGGGAAGAGCACCTCCACCACATCCAACATGTTCTCCAAACACTACGACAACAAAAACTATGTGAGAATTTGGAGAAATGCACTTTTTTCTTGACAGAGGTTGAGTATCTCAGATACATTATTGATGAATGGGGGGTGCATGTGGATCTAGCCAAGATCTACATCATTCGCGATTGGCTAGCCCCAACCACTTTGATAGAGGTCCACAGCTTTCTGGGTCCAACCAATTTCTACCACAGGTTAGTGTTGGGGTTCTCTCATATCACTTGGCCCTTGAGTCAAGTCACCAAGGGAGGAGAGAAAGAAAAATTCTTTTTGTCTAAATCTCAATAGAAGGAATTTGCAGAGTTGAAACATCGCCTCTGCTCTGCACTAGTGCTCACATTACCACACTTGCAACAACCATTTGAGATCGAGTCAGATTCCTCTGACTATGCTATTGGGGCAGTCCTTGCTCAAAAGGGGAATCCGGTGGCATATCACAGTGAGTTACTTTAAGAAACAGTCTGGAAGTATCCCACTTATGACAAAGAGACATATTCCATTGTACAGACCTGCCGAAAATGGAAGCATTACATTTTGGGGAAGGAAACAGTCATCCACACAGACCACTGACCCCTACAGTTCATAGAGATGCAATGGAAGTTATAGAATGATTGGCATAAGAAGTGGTCTACATACCTTCAATAGTTCCATTTGAATATCAATTGCAAGAAGGGCAACAACAATAATGTTACAGATTGCCTTAGCTGGCCACTGATCATGGCATTAACCATCGTGCTCAACTCTTGTGTGCACGAAACTTCAAATTGGAAAATTCTCTAAAAAAGCAACCCAGAATTCAGCCACACATACCATACGTTATTGGAGGGTCAACAAGTTCCATATTTTCACCTCAAGGATGCTCTATTGTCCCACCTAGGACACCTTTGTGTTCTTCAAGCAAGCATGTGAAGATGATTTGGGAAGCACACTATAGTTGGGCCACTGGGCGTTTCGAGGTCGGGAAAATGGTGGCAATACTATAGAAGTATTTATATTGGCCAAATATTCAATAGGATGTCAGGATTTACATCAGATCCTGCACTGCCTACCCCTAGTCAAACTACCCATAAAGAAGAAAGGCCTCTATACCTTGCTGCCTACCCCTTGTCAAACTTGGGAATCCATCTCCATGGATTACATGTCAAGCCTTCCTTCTACTAAGCATGGAAGTGACTGTGTTTTTGTGGTCGTCAATAAATCATTGAAGATGACCATTATGGCAGCCTGCAAGAAGAATATCACATCAAAAGCCACTACTAATTCCTATTTTAATGAGTGTGGATACACTTTGGGATCCTATAGTCTATCATCTCAGATCAAGACAATAGGTTCCTCAGTACTTTTTGGTCTAGTCTCTGGTCAATGGTGGACACCAAAATCACTAAGTCCACAAATATCCATCCCCAAACTGATGGCAAGATAGAGGTCATCAACAGGATGGTAGTACACATTCTACGCATGAGAAGAGCGAAAGCATGGAAGTTCAGCCTGTAGCCGCGACCTCTACAAATAGTTGTCCTGTAGTGAAACTAGCACTGATATTAACAATACTAAGTTTCAGCATCGCAAGCCGAGAAGTCGAATTGAAAACGTCCTGAATGGTTGCTATCATGCTTGAATAGATGCCAAAGCATAGGACATTGCTTGCAACGTAAAATGATACGCCCTACACGTCAAGGCCACAACCTTGTGCTGCCTGCAGTATTGGGTTGACTTCCTCTGGCAAGGATCCGTACTTGCAACCCAACAGGGTCCACATGCCACCTGTCTCCTCGTTTCTTACCTTCACCCTCAGCAACAAGGCACACCGTGGGTGGAACTTCTTAATGTTATCAACTTCCTAAATGGAATCAAAAGTTGTTAGATTCATGCCCACACTACCCGCGTATTTGAGGTGTGTCTCTGCCTTGCACGAATTTGGGTACAAGATGCGATCAGGCAAGATGTTGAGCTTCAGGATGGGTTCGATCTCCACCCGCTTGGCACAGTTGAATCTAGAACTGAGCATGGCCAGGGTTGACAACAATGCTGGCTCCGGGTTACACTTGATGATATAAAAAAGGTACACACTATGCAGGTCCTCCTGCCTTTTGTGCAACAAATCCGCCATGACTCAAAGGTTAATCACATAAAATGGGTCGTTCACATCGTCATTGTCGATAATGGACTGCACCGTCTCATTCATAGCTTCCTGTGATCTTGACTACAGGGTCATCATCTTTCGTCTCTTCACGTCAGCACTCGCGAGCACCCTGTATAGAGTTGAAGATGAGTACTTGCACTTGTTTACGCTCAACTTATTTAAACTGCAACACTGTCACTATGAGCTGTTGGGTGGCCATGTGCAAAGCTACAAACAGAAACAGAAAAAATAAAATGCAGAAGAGGGATGAAAGGATTTTAAACCTTAAAGCCAAGGCATTTTCTTCCTCTCAATTACTATCACAGCCACAATGAGCACAATTTTCTGAGGCCTAATCTTCGCAAGCGACTTTGCATTCATCCATCTCTATTTTTATTAACTTTATTAGCACAACCATATTTCGCAGATGGGTGTATGGCTTTTGGGAGAGGCTTATACCATTTAGATTTTTTTTATGGTTAGGATTTCATATTGAGTTCATATTATAGATTTTATAATTATATTATAATGTTTTTTAATAAGTGTAGTATAACTTAATAATATAACTTTATATTATTCTTTACTTTATCATTTAAATATGATTGTTTCATTTTAACATAATTTTAATTTTGATATATATAGTAATTAAAATTTCAATATTTTGATATAATTATTTAAATTTTTAGTAACTTTATAATATATACTTATATTAATAAATATATATTAATATGATAATCTATACATTAATACATACTAATTACGGTTGACTATTGTTGCTATGGTTCACATGGTAAAGCATGGTTAACTTGATTGAGTGTGATTGACTATGGTGAATTGTGGTTGGTATGATCAACCATAGTCAACTATGGTCAATATGGCTATCATATTTATCCATAATCAACTATGGGTATCATATTCAACATGCACCTAGTCCACCATAAGCATCGTGTTTAACATGACCATAGGCATCCATAGTCAAACATGTAACTATGGTTGACATGGTCAAACATAGTCAATTAGGCATCATGATCATAGTTAACACAGACATATACATTACTAAAGTTTTTAAAGTTCACAACTTTAATAATATTATATAATATATGCACTACTTAATATTTAGTACTATTTAATATTAAAGTTATTCAATATAACTTTTATAATTTTATTATAACATTAATCATTGCATTATTACTTGGTAATATTATTTTAATACTAATTTAACTTAGATTTATGTTGTTCGCAATCTAACTTTAATAAATTTAATATAGTTACCAATGTGACAAAATAAAAACCAAATTGTAATGACAAACATCAAATTTCATTGCAATGCGATGAGTAACAAACAACTGCGCAATATAGTAAGCTATAAATAATTTAACAATTAGAAAAAGAATGATGTTGCGTAGTCAACATGGTCAACCCTAATCAACATGGGCATTTTGTTCAACCATAGTCAACATGGGAATTATAGCCAACAATAATCAACATGGGTGCCATGGTGAACCATAGTCACCATGGGCGTCATGGTCAACCATGATCATCTATATGTAAACATAGACATAAAAATTTGATTTTGCAGTGTGACAAACAAAATCAACATGATAGTGTGATGAACAACTTATGTTACTCGAAATGTCACAAGATGATGACCAACAAATGATGTCACAATTTGACAAATAACATACATTTTTCATAATTAGAAAAAATAATGACATCGTGATGAGATGGACTAGAAACAACACTGTAATGTGACCAACAAGAAGCAACATCATAGTGTGACGAATAACAGATAAGGTCATAATTGAACAAACAAAAAACCACATTATAGTGTGACAAACATCATTGAAAAGTAAGAAAAAATGACATTGCAATGCCACAAATATAAAATGACATCAAATGTAGACAAGCAATAATCTTTGTCACAAATGTGACATATCACAGATGGCACCTCACTACAACAAACAATAGACTTCATTGTAATGTGTTGAACAAGAAATGACATTGAAATGTGGCAAACATCAAACATACTTGAAATTAGAGAAAAAATAAATGTCTTAATGCCACAAAGAATACCATTGTTAACCATGGTTAATGTTGTTTAACTAAGTTAACCATGACTATCCCTTGTTTGACCATTGTGCAACATAGTCAAACATAGTGATATTTGGTCGAATGTAACCGACCATAAACAATAAGGCTAGCCATGGTCATCTTGGTAAAATTGGTCAAAGCATATTCAAACATGGTTAAAATGTTTTCCTATAGTGAAAATTGTCAAGCATGGCCATATTTGGTCAAGCATAGCAAACCATTAAAAATAAGGTCAACCATGGTGACCATTATCAAGATGGCCAACCATGTTCAACTAAGGCCAAACATCGTCAAATCATTTTTGACAATGGTCAACATGGTCAACATGGTAACCATGAAAAACCATGGTTATCATTGTTAAATTGGTCAAACTAAGTTAACACATGGTCGACTATGGTTGACTAAGATTGACATGGTTGACTATGGTTGAGCTCGACTTGACCATGTTGAACATGGTTTACCAAGTTTGACCATGATGTTTTTGGGTGACTAAAGTTGTTATATCGGGTTCATGAACATGTAAAATTTACTAATATGAATATAGAATTGGAAATATGAATATGGTGAACACGGTTTACTAGGTTTGACCATGGTTGACCATGACAACTATGATGACTATGGTGACTATGGTTGATGCCTATGGGTGATGATGGTCGACCAAAGATGCTCATGGTTAATGATGGTTAAGAATTTTTTATCATGTTTGACTAACTATGTTCAAATTGGTCAAACCATGTTCAACCATGGATAAAATGGTTTTTCATGGTTAACTATGGTTAACTAAGATTGACATGGATAACCATGGTGAATATGGTTTAGTAGGTTTGACCATGATAGATATCAGTGGCTAATGTTGATATTCTTAGTGAACATGTAACATTATTAATATGAATACACAAATGTTAATTTGAATACGGACAACATGGTTTACTAAGTTTGACATGGTTGATTGTGATATCCATCGGAGACTATGGTTGATGAAAGACAATTATCATTGATCATGGTGTACCATTTAGACCATGGTTTTCCATGGTTGATCATAACTGACCAAAGTTGATCATGGTTGACTAAGGTTAACCATATTCAACCATAGTTAAGCATGTCAATCTTGGTCAACACTACGATAAATAGTATAAACTGCAGGATTATAAACCCTATGATTAATATTATAAACCACAAGATTAATGTTGTTAACCATATCCATCAGTTATAAGCCTCCATCGACATCCATGGCCATTAACTATGGTTCACTATATGTCACTTATAGGTATACCATGACCATCCACTATAAGCCTCCATAGTAAACCATGACCATGCACTATGGTTCACTATAGGTTATTTATAAATAGGCCATCATTCCCAAGGTAAGTATGGTTCACCATGGTAGTCATGTTGACTGTAGCTAACTATTATGCCCTGTTGACTATAGTTAACCATGTCAACAATAGTCAACCATAATTAGCACGTGTTAATGTATGAATATTATAAACCCTAACATAGTTAACCACATTATTATTCCTACAATAGTTCTCAATTCCATATAATATTTAAATATAATTTATATCTATTTTATATATGTGGTTTTGATTTTTGTTATAATATTTTCATTCTATTTATTTTTTCCAAAGAAGAAAACAAACCTTTTATAACTATAATAAAAAGTTACATATCATATGCTGAAGCATTCCTTTTGTTGTATGATAGAGCATCATAAAGATTTGCAAGAAGGCTATTCTACCTCATTTAGCTAAGAGAGATGGAGCATACTGAGCATAACAAGAGCCTCCTCTAAAGAGGAAAATAGCTCCCTTGCTCAGCATAATCAAAAAGTGTCAACAGTTTTCCATATGTTTAGTATCCATGGTAATAAAGAAAAAACAACTGCAAACATCTTTTCCCCGGGTCTCCTCTATCGAGGAAAACAACCCAAGATGAAAAAGGATGCCCAAGTCTAGCATAAAACAATTTTTCAAAAAAGAGTTTTTTAGCTGTATACAAAAAGAAACTATATTCACCAGTCTGGTAAATCTTCAGAATCATGCAATATATACATAAGGAAGCTGGTCAAAGATGGATTTCTCCATTGTTTTCCTCCACTATTCTCCAACTACCTAAAGCTTGTTGTATACCTTCTTTAGAAAGCCTATCTGCTGAATCGTTGCGCTCCCTTTAAATGTGATGAATAGAGAAAACAAAAAAGATAATTTTAAATCTTCAATTTCTTCTAATAAAGGATGCAAGATATAATTTTGACATCTGCTTTGATCATTTTCCCATCTGATAACATTTAATGAATCCCCAAAAATCTGAATTGTGAAGATGTTCCTGTGAATAAGCCAACATAGGAGAAGCTTTAGAGCAGATAATTCTGCAAAGTTATTTGAGCCACTGCCTAAGCCCACAGAAGCTTTTAGAGATTGTCTATTGTTTAAATGGATGATTAATCCTGCTTCAGCTTTATTGTTTTGAGAGGCTCCATCAAAATAAGCCCATGACACTCCTTCCTTGATTTGTTCTTGTCTAACCTGTCTGGGCATCCTTTCTCCCTTTGAATCAGGTATGTTTGAGTAAATAGATGTACATTGAATGGCAATTGATTCAACAGGGGTTTCCTTGTTTAGAAAGATGTATCTGTTTCTTGCAATCCAGATGCCCCAAGAGATAATTCGAGGTAGATTCTGTAATTTTCCATTTGAAAATAAGCGCCACCATTTGTGCCATGCTTCAGAGATATTTTCCCCTTCCCAGGCTATCGGTAATTGAATAAGCTTCTCAACCTCCACCCATACTTTTCTAACCACAGGATAGCCAATAAAAAGGTGTGTTATAGTTTCAGAGTCATTTTTGCACATAGAACATCTTCCCGGTCCTGACTTAAAATTGGATTGGAGAATTTCCCATGTAGGGACTTTTCCATTTAGAATACACCAGATGAAAAGTTTGGCTTTTGCAGGGCACTTTAGCTTCCATAATGAATTTGCCCACCATTCTGGATCTCCCCAAACTTTCTTTGTCATGAGGAACTTGTATCCAAATTTTGCGGAGTAGGATCTAGAATTAGCGTTAGCCCAAACCACCTGATCCGGTTTGTCTTTAAACCTTACATTAGATCTGGAAAGTTCTTGAATGTAGACCTTCCAACCGTTCCACCAATGGGGGTGAAGGTCCAATTCCTCTCCTGATTTGCATGCTTGTCCCCATATGGATGAGTGACCAATTTTCTCTACCTAATTAAGGAAAATAATTCCTTTGGACTCTAGATGCCTAATCAGGCCTAGGGGCAGAGCAAAATTCTCGTTACACTCCACACTACCGACACATTACCTCCTTTCTTTTCTAGGTTCCTTATCCAATCTTCAAGAGGGGTGGGGTCAATCTATTTCTGTTTTACCACTATCGTCTAGAGATCTTCCATATTGATGATTCTCCACCCTGATTTTGCCATCAGGGAGGTTCCGAAAGTAGTGAGGTATTTTATTCCCCACCCTCCCCATTCTTTCGGTCTTGCCACTTTCTCCCAGGCAACCCAGGGAAGCACTGAATCCTCCTTTGATCCAGCCAATATAAATCTGCTACAGATTCTTCTTATCTTTTCCAAAATACCTTTAGGGACCCAGGTCAGCGCTACCCAGTAAACTGGAATTGCTAGGAGGACTGATTTAATTAAAGTTAGCCTTCCTACTCTAGAAAGACACTTGAACCTCCAATGAGAGATTTTGGCTTCAATCTTAGCTACCAACCAATTCCAGTCCTGTTTCCTATAATTATCCGGTTTCAGCCAAAACCCTAGATATTTGAAAGGATCTTTGAGCTTATAAACATCAAAAGGAAGAACTGAGGTAATTTGGCTTTTCTCCTGTCTGTTAAAACCTTCCAGAATGAGCTGAGATTTCCTATAATTCACTTGCATCCCGTTAGCTTTCATGAAAAGCTCAAGAATCTTCTTAATCTCATTTATTTCTGATTGGTTCCCATTGCTGAAGAGTAAAATATCATCAACAAAGAGAAGGTGCGAAATGTATAAGTTGACTGCAACCTCCAGTCCTTTTAAAGATCCTTCCCTTCTGGCTTTTAAAATTAGCTGACTCAGCCCTTCTGCTACCAGAAGGAAGAGCAGAGGGGACAAAGGGAATCCTGGTCTTAACCCTCTTTGCCCTTTGAAGAAAGGATAGGTTGCTCCATTAATAAGGACCGCATAACTAACACTGGTAATACATCCCATAATCCGATTGATGAAGTCAACTTTAAAACCCAGATGTGTTAACAGCATCCGGAGGTAGGTCCAGCTGATCTTGTCGTAGGCTTTTGATAGATCAATTTCACCACTGCTCCTTTCCTTTTCATCTGTTTAACACTATGAATTGTCTCTTGAGCCACCCAAATGGCTTCATGTATTTGACGACCATCCAGAAAGCCAAACTGTTCATTTCAAATGCATCTAGACAGGATTGGCTTTAAACGGACATCAATCACCTTAGCTATAATTTTATACATGCTGTTGCAAAACGATATAGGCCTAAAATCTTCAAACGATTATGTGTCTTCTTTCTTAGGAATAAGGGCTATAAAGGTTGAGTTGAATGGCGCATAGACCATACCTTTTCTATTGGATTCCTCAAACACCTCTGTTAATTTTGAGCCAATCTGATCAAAGAAATGCTGGAAGAGTTCAATAGGCCACCCATCTGGCCTAGGGCTTTTATCTTTGGCCATAGATTTTATAATACTCTCCACTTCTTCTGTTGTGACTTCTCCCTGCAAACCCTCGGCTTCTTCCTCCTCCACATATCGGGGAAAACATTGGGTTGTTCATTCTATTTATTATAAAAATATAAAATGTTAATATATTAATTCTTATAGTAGTTTTAGTTTATATTAAAACATAAAAAATTAATAAAATAGATAATAAAATTTAATGTGAAAATAAATCGAAACTAAATTTATTTTTTTTCTTTTATTTATGAAGTTAATTTAAAATCATTATCTCTTACAAATTTCAAAAGTATTTTGTTATAATATTTGCATTTTATATATTAAAAAATAGAGTCATGAACTTACCAATCATAATGTACTCATCATTACTCTTAAAATGAATTGTAAAAATAATATATTAATTCTTATAAATATTTTAGTTTATATTAAAACATATAAATTTGATAAAATAAATAATAACTTTAATTGATTTATTTCTTATAATAGTTCTCAATTCCATATAATATTTAAATATAATGTTTTCTATATGTATTTATATATACGATTTTGATTTTTTGTATAATAATTGTATTTTATTTATTATAAAATTGTAATAATTAATATATTAATTGTTGTTAATATATTTCTCAAGTTGTTTGTGATCATCTTGACCTCTTTTTTGAGGAGCGCCACTCAAGGGCATCTAAATCTCTAGACCACATTGATTGCACCTGGCCTAGGCCACACCAACCCTTAGCTGAGGGGATTTCACCAAACCTAGCCTAGGCCACACCAACCCTTAGCTGGGCGGATTTCACCAAACCTAGCACAACAACCCTTAGCTTGCTAGATTTTTTAATATTTCTCCTACCCCACCCCTATGAGGTTTGATCCTAGATGGCCTTGCTGATGAGGCCCATCCTAAATCGTTGTGCTAATAAAACTTGACATTAATATTTTAATTTATATTAAAATATATAAGTTTGATAAAATAAATAATAAATTTATATAAAAATAAATCAAATTAAACCTTTAACTTTTTTTATTTTTTTTTATTTTATAAGTTAATTGAAAATTATTATCTTTGTAAATTTTCAAATATCATTATAAAATTTATACTATTCAATCATCAACTACAACCATTTAAATATTATATGTTATTCCATAAATAAATATCATTTTTCTATTGATCATTATTCAATTTATGTTATCATTAACATGCAAATGAATTCAAACCATTTATCCTATTTAATCATGAATTATACTACCATTTCAATATTATAGGTAATTAAATATCATAATTTAATTTATGTTATCATTAACATGTGAATGAATTCAAACCATCTCTGTCAAGAAAGTAAATGGATGCAAAACAAACACATAGGAGTTGTTTTTAGTGAGATTTTTTGGAAAATTTCCAGGTGGATTTTTGCAATCTAATTCTTTAAAATCCCTAAGAAATTTATTGAAATTACTAGCTTGATGAGTAACCCATGCACAATGGAAGTGCCCTACCACTTTCCCAGAATACTAAATCCATATATACAATAAAAATCACTTTAAATAACACACCTCAAAATTTTACCTCTACCAAAAACTGTATTAAAAACGAATCCAAACAAATATAATATCCGAATTATCAAAACCTAATATGGCATCATGGCATCAGAATTCCTGTATATACATTTTGGCTTTGATTAAGAGGAACATAAAAATATCATATATATGAGATTAAATATAAGTCATATATTTTATCTTTCTATATTAAATCAACACGAGAGGCATAACAATATATTAAGAATAAAGTATGTACTTATTCATACTCTGCGCCTACTGGGCACGTCGTATAAGCATATATGCGATGCGCGGTGGGGGTGACTGCAATCTCAGTTATTCTTAACATGGGTGAACTATATATGAATTGACCAAAAATTATGTGTGATTGCCAAATATGTTTATAGAAAATGGGATAAATGTCAATTCAGTAGCATAAAGGTAATAGTATAAAGTAGACAATAGTTGCCGGGACTATTTTCAAGTAGAAAATGGGACAAATGTCAATTCAGTAGCATAAAGGTAATAGTATAAAGGTAGACAATAGTTGCCCGGACTATTTTCAAGAAAAAGACTTCTATGGATCTAATTAATGAATTAATTATTAATAATATTATAGAAAATGTTTTCCATCCAGCTATTTAAATAAATATATTTTTAATATTAATTTTTTTAAATCAATTTTTATTCGCTATAAAATTTATAGCTGAAATTAATAATACTAAAGCACGAAAACATTAAATATATTTTAATATTAAATAAAATAAACATCAAAATAAAAATTATATAATTTTTTATAATAAATCAATTTTTATTCGCTATAAATTTTATAGCTGAAGTTTAATAAAATACCAAACCCAAAACATTATAATACCGGTTAACGTAAAACCAATACAATACCCAAAACAAACGATTCACAGTTTGCATTATTAAACAGAAGCCTCCCAAAAATTTCAGCATATATCCAACTGATACGTGTTTCTGTCGCATGGACCCTTATGGGTATTGTAAATATGGTGTTTCTGTCACGAAAACCTCAATTTCACATACAAAAAAATTGCTAAATAATATTTTGGTAGAAAACAGTGAACCTTTTCATTCATGAAGATAGAAACTTAGTTAATGGCCGTCACTTATAAGAAGCTTATTGATATAATTATTATAATAATAAAATAATATCCAATAAACATGATTGGACATCCAGATATGATAACGATTCGAGACGAATACAGGATTTGTATTCTATAAATAAAATCTCGTTAAATCATTTGGCTTGGGCTGGCTAGTGAGGCAAGGAGGCCGCACAGTAGGTTGGAATGGCAGAAACTGAGAAGCCATTAAAATTAGTGCCGATGACAGCAGCGTAGGCGCCCATGTTGGGAAAAACAAGCCAGTCTCCCACCACCAGCTCCGGCAGCAAGTAATCGATGAGGATGATATCGGAAGCGTCGCATGTCGGTCCAAAAACAGTAGATGGATACCTGGGCAGCCCGGTGCAGGATGCATTCGAGCGGTGGGATTTGCAGGCCAGAGGGAACGCAGTGATGACGGCTTTGTCGTGGATAAGACAACTCATGGAGCCATGGATGCCATCGTTAATCCAATATTCCCTCACTTCTCCTCTTACCCGTTTTCCGATTACACAGGAGGCCAGCCAGAAGGCGCTCGCGGCAAAATATCGACCCGGCTCACCCATAGCGAAAATCTTTGTTTCGTCTGGGAAGTATGTTTTCAAAGACTTTCGGACTGTAGGCGCGGCCTCTGCAAATGGCTGTCCCGCGGTGAAACCGCCACCGATATTAACAATAGTAAGTTTGGGCATCCCAAGCCTAGAAGCCGAATCGAAAACGTCCCGAATGGTCGCGATCGCGCTTGCGTAGATGCCGGAGCGCGAGACACTGCTTCCAACGTGAAACGAGACGCCGTGCACGGCAAGCCCATATTCCTGCGCTGCCTGCAGTAGCGGCTGGACTTCCTCCGGCAGGGCGCCGTACTTGCGACCCAACGGGATCCGCGCGCCTCCCGCCTCCTCGTTGGGTACCTTCACCCTCAGCAACAACGCGCACCGTGGGTGGAAATTCTTGATTTTCTCAACTTCTTGAATGGAATCGAACGTTGTTAGATTCACGCCGACGCTCGCCGCGTATTTGAGGTGTGTCACTGCCTTGCATGGATTTGCGTACACGATTCGATCGGGCGAGACGCCGAGCTTCAGAATGGCTTCGATCTCCACCCGGCTGGCGCAGTCAAATCCAGACCCAAGCGTGGCCAGGGCCGACAATAAGGCCGGCTCTGGGTTACACTTGACAGCGTAAAAGGGGCAGACAGTGGGGAGGGCCTCCTGCCATTTGTGCCACAAATCAACCATCACTCCGAGGTCAAGGACGTAAAACGGGTCGCTGACATCGTCATTGTCGATAATGGACTGCATCATCTCCTTGACAGCTTCCTGCGACCTTGACCGCAGGGCCATCACCTTTCGGCTCTTCACCTCAGCGCTTGCGAGCACCCTTTCTAGAGCCGAAGACGAGCACTTGTACTCGTTTACGCTTGACTTGTTTAAACCGGACGATGTCACTATGACCTGCCCGGTGGCCATTGTCCAGAAACACAAACAGAAATAGAAAATAAAATGCAATACAGAATTCTAGCTCTAAAAGCATTGCATCCATCTCTATTTATAGCGGGCAAAATATTTCAATTTCTTTGTTAGAATATTATTAAAAAAATTATTTCTGAAATATTTCTAAAATATCTAAATCTAGACTACTTTACAGTCATCCATTAATTGGAATGACAGATATGATTCCTAGTGCAGTGATTTTTTTGAGTGGTTTGTAACAAATATTTGGACGGACTTTTAATGATTTCTACTGTATCAGCATTTTTTTTGTATGAATTATTATTTTTTTAAATGTGGTTGGTATAACAATTTAGAACACCTAAAGGTAACGTGTTTATTATTTTTATCTTTTTAATTGGTGTAACAATCTGATATTTTTGGACAGTGACTTTGAAAGATTTCTACTATATAACTATTTTTAGTTTTTTTCTAAAATGTGGTTAAATGTATCTCTCTACAACATGCAAAGGCAACATGCCTTTTTTTTATAAATGATTCATTGTGTCAATTTGTAGAATTCCTTTTACTACAATGACCAAAACAACTAGTTTACATTCAACAGTTCCATCTAATAACAAATATTTTGTATTTTTTTTACTTTATTTTTTTATTATATAATTCCGTTTAATAATAACTACTACTTATTACTATTATTATTATTATTATTTTATGTGCTTCACTGTACGAATTTGTAAGATTTCTATATTACAATGACAAAAAAAATTACTTTGCATTCAAGCATTCAATTTAAACTTTTATGACAACTACTTTTTAATAACAGCTACTTTATACTTATTATTTTTATGTGCTGCAATGTACAATCTGCAAGATTCCTACTAGTATATTGACAAAAAATAAATACTTTTCATTCAACCATCCCATTTAAATTTTGTATAACAACCCGACTTGGGAGGAAGACTACACACCATCCTGACCACACTACCGACACTGCACAGGTACAATGATTTCAATATTAGAGTGTAATAATTTCAATATGTAGATATAGTTAATAAGAAATATTAAACATCATATAATAATTGATTCACTACTTCTTTCAGAACTACAGTAATTTCAATATTAAAGTATAATAATTTCAATATATAAATCTAGTTAATAAAAAATATTAAACAGCATATAAAATTGACTCACTACTTCTGCACTTGTATTATATTACTCTTATTCAACTAACAAAATTAAAAACAAATTAAAAACAAATAACTAATAATTAATATTAAATATAATAATTAACATTTACAATGGCTCAATATTATCAATGGAAAATAAATCTTGCAACAACTTATTTTCACAAATATTGTGTAAACCTTTTTGAAAATAAATACATTTAAAATTATTTGTAATTTTGCATAATTTAAAAAATAAAATAAAATGTTTAAAAAACTCACTACTTCAACTAAAAAATTATGTCTAGATCTATGCATACAGACATAATTTTGGTTGAGATTAAATCACAAGACATTATGGAATTAAATCACATGACATGTAAAGATCAAACCTCCCCAGTTAAACCACATCTATATATACATAAACAGAGACACAGGGTTGGAAAATCATAAAATTAAAAGAGAAAATGATTGAAAGAGATATTTTTATCTTCATTACAACTCAAGCTCTTCCACTCGTTTACGCTTCAGCTCGGTGGCACTATGAACTGTTCGGTGGCCATGTGCACAAACACAAACCTAAAAACTCGGTGGCACTATGAACTGTTTGTGGCCATTAAGAAAAACTAAACCTTACGACTCCATCCCAACTCCAGCTCTTCCACATGTTTACGCTCGAATCGATAAGTTTGTGGCCATTAAGAAAACAGAAAAAATAAAACGCAAAGAGATGTCATCAAGTCATTGTCTTGATCTCAATTGCGATGTTCTCATGCTCAATCGTCGCGGTCGTCTTTTTCTTGGAGGAATTATGGAATCAGTAATTTTTATTTTACAGATTTTAGTCGGTGGTTTAGAATGTTTCACGATATATTTGAGTTGTGGTGTAACCACAAACTTTTTCACGATATACCTGGGCAGGCCGGTGCAGGATGCATTCGAGCGGTGGGATTTGCAATTTGCAAAATAGGAGAGGCCTTTCTTGTACATGGGCTGTTCAATATACAAACCATTACGCTCCAAATATTTTCGGTTCTTTGAGTGGATAAGGATTAGATTTTTAATTTAGATTTCAAAGATCAGATTGCACTTGTGTTTTATTACAAAGAGAGGATATAACTGGATATAGCTCTATATAAAGAGGATATATTTTTAATATATGTTAAAAATTTGTAAGAATATTTATTATTTTTAATTGAATATGTTTCATTAGAATTATCAAATTATTTTTCTGTAATATTCTTACATTTTACTTAACAAAATATGGCTTTGGATTTAATATTCACCTTATTTAGATTTATAATTTATATATCATTATGATTGGAAAATAATGAATTTATAAGACTTAAAAAGTAGATCACTAATATTAACATTATATTACTCAATTATATACAATTATTAATATACTAATATAATTATAAACATATAATATAGAATTTATAATTCTATTATATATTTAATTATCATTTTATTGTTATTTAACTTTATAATTTAAATATGATTGTTTTATTTTAATGTAATTAGATAATTTTAATGTATTTTAATTTTATTATATATTAATTTAATTTAACTATTTTATATAAGTATTTAAATTTTAATATAATTTTGACACTTAAATATGCTTTGATTATTATTTAAATTTTAGTAATTTTATCAAAAATATACTTATTTCGATATCTATATATTAATATGGCAATCTATGCATTAATACATATTAATTATGGTTGACTATTGTTGTTATGATTGACATGGTAAATCATAGTTAACTTGGTTGAGTGTGATTGACTATGGTGAATTGTGTTTGGTATGGTAAACCATAGTCAACTATGGGCATCATATCTAGCCATAATCAATCATAGGTATCATATTCAACATGCACCTAGTCAACCATAAGCATCATGTTTAACATTATCATAAGCATCCACAGTCAACTAGGGATCATGAGGATAGTTAACACAGGCATATACATTACTATAGTTTTTAAAGTTCATAACTTTAATAACATTATATAACAAATGCACTACTGAAGATTTAATATTATTTAATATTAAATTTATTGAATATAACTTTTATAATTGTCTTCTAACATTAATCATTGTATTATTACTTGGTAATATCATTTTAATACTCTCTTAACTTAAATTTATGCTGTTCACAATCTAACTTTAATCATTTTAATATGGTTCCAATTATGACAAACAAAAAAAACGTTGTAATGTGACAAACATCAAATGTCATTGCAATATGATGAATAACAAAAAACTGCGCAATATAGTGAAGAATATACAATTTAACAATTAAACAAAAAATTATTTGTGTAGTCAACATGATCAACCCTAATCATAATGGGTATTTTGTTCAACCCTAGTTAACATGGGCATTATAGCCAACCATAATCAACATGGGTGCCATGGTGAACCATAGTCACCATGGGCATCATGTCAACCATGATCATCTACATGTAAACATAGACATAAAATTTTGATTTTGTAGTGTGTCAAACAAATTCAATGTGATAATGTAATGAACAACTTATGTCACTTGAAATGTTACAATATGATGCCCAATAAATGATGTCACATTGTAACAAATAACACACAATTTTCATAATTAGAAAAAATAATGGCATCGTGATGAGATGGACAAGAAACAACATTCCAATGTGACAAACAAGAAGTAGCATCATAGTCTGACGAATAAGAGATACGGTCATAATCAAACAAACAAAAAACCACATAATAGTGTGACAAATAACATTGCAAAGTAAGAACAGATGACATTACAATTTCACAAATATAAAATGACATCCAATGTAGACAAACAATAATCTTTGTCACAAATGTGACATATCACAGATGACACCACACTACAACAAACAGTAGACTTCATTGTAATGTATTGAAAAATAAATCATGTTGAAATGTGGCAAAAATCAAACATACTTGCAATTAGAGAAAAAATAAATGTCTTAATGCCACAAAGAATACCATTGTTAACCATGGTTAATGTTTTTTAACTAAGTCAACCATGATTGTCCCTTGGTTGGCCATTGCGCAACATAGTCAAACATAGTGATATTTGGTCCACTGTAACCAACCATAAACAATAAGGCTAGCCATGGTTATCAAGGTAAAATTGGTCAAAGCATAGCCACACATGGTTAGCATGTTTTACCATAGTGAAAATGGTCAGGCATGGCCATATTTGGTCAAGCATATCCAACCATTAAAAATAAGGTCAACCATGGTGACCATTGTCAAGATGGCCAACCATCTTCAATTAAGGCCAAACATCACCAAACCATGTTTAGCAATTGTCAACATGGTGAACATGACAAACCATGGTTATCATGGTTAAATTGGTCAAACTATATTCACCCATGGTTGAGTATGGTTGATTAAGATTGACATGGTTGACTAAGGTTTGGCTTGACTTGACCATGATGAATATGGTTTACCAAGTTTGACAATGATGTTTTTGGGTGACTAAAGTTGTTATATCAGGTTCATGAACATGTAACATTTACTAATATGAATGTAGGATTGGAAATATGAATATACTAAACATGGTTTACTAGGTTTTACCATGGTTGGCGATCATGATATGGTGACTATGGTTGATGAAAAATCACCATGGTTCATGTCTATGGGTGATGATAGTCAACCAAATATGCCCATGGTTAATAATGGTTAAGAAATTTTTATCATGTTTGACTAACTATGTTCAAATTGGTCAAACCATGTGCAACCATGGTTAAAATGGTTTCTCATGTTTAACTATGGTTACCTAAGGTTGACATGGTTGGCCATGTTGAATATGGTTTCGTAGATTTGACCATGATATATAAGTGGCTAATGTTGATATTCTTAGTGATCATGTAACTTTTACTAATATGAATACACAATTATTAATTTGGATATGGAGAACATGGTTTACTAAGTTTGACATGATTGATCGAGATATCCATGGGTGACTATGGTTGATGAAAGATGGCCATCATAGATCATGGTGTACCATTTAGACCATGCTTTTACATGGCTGATCATAACTGGCCCAAGTTAATCATGGTTAACTAAGGTTAACCATAGCCAACCATAGTTAAGAATGTTCATCTTGGTTAACCATACCATAGTTATGTTTGACCATAGTCAATAATAGTTGAATATAGTTAACAATCACCATAGTCTTCCATCATCAAACATAGTTTACTTTGTTTTCCATGGTTGACTATCGTCAATGATGGTAAAAATGGTTAACCATAGTCAATATTAGTTAGCCATAGCCGACTATGGTTGACCATAGTTAACAATGGTCACCATTGGTAAACTATGATTAATGATGTTAATCTCTATTTAAGCATAGTCATCAAAGTCATCCTTAGACATTCATGGTGAAGCCATGGTCAACAGTGCTCAACATGGTCAACCGTGTTTAGAATTAAGAGTGTTGATTCAGAAAATAAATAGGTTCCTTTTTTAGTTGATGTTTTGAGTCTCAAACATGACGTTTTGATCTTTCGTTTATTCTCGAGTATGATGTCTTGAAGATGAGTCTTGTTTGAGAATTGAAACGTTGACTAAAAGTGGCACCTGTGGATTTTCTAAATCCATACTCTTCAAACCCTTACCAAAAAAATCACCAAGCAACATGTTTAGAATGGTTGAATATGGTCAACCAAAGTCACCATGGTGGAACATGGTCGACCATGGTCATCCATTACCAACATGGAAAACCATCATCTATTATATAAAACTCTGGTCTATCATGGTCAAATTGGTCAAACCATGTTCACCCATAGTCAACATTTTCAAACCCTACTTAACATGGCCAACCATAGTTGACCATGGGAAACGATTGTTAACCATGATAAAACATGGTCAACCATAGTCAATCATACCTTATCATAGTCAACTATAGTTAGATGTGGATAACCATAATCATCCATAGACAAATATAAGATGACAATAATAAACCATCATCAACCCTAACTTGAATATATTTAGCCATAGCCAACCATAGTTAAGGATGGTCTACTAGTAATTTCCATGCATGCCCACCATCAACTAGCACAAACACATTGGTAAATATGCTTTATATACAAAAATTTGTATCATTTTCCCCTTTTTATTGGTGATGATGGAAGGTGGAAAATGATGTGGATAGATGTCATTCTTCACTTTTACTACTAGCACAACCACATTAATAAAGTGGTTGAAATATGTCATTAGGCATCATTTTCTAACTCTTAATGTTATTGCTACGAGTATGGAAGGTGGAAAATAACATTGATCATTGTGTTTTAACCACTTTAATAATGCGAATGTGCTAGTTGATGGATTCCATTCAAGGGGAGGATTGGTAGGCCATGGTTGACTATGGTAAATATGTTAAAGTTATGGTTGGAGAGGGTTTATTATTTTTAACATATATTTTACTATGGGTGACTATGGTATTCCATATCTAACTATAGTTGACGATTATATATTGCGATTAACTATGGTTCATCATGGTTGACAATGGTTACCCATAATTGACGATGGTGGACAAAGGTTTACTAAAGTCAACCATGGTTAACAATCGTTTCCCATGGTTAACCTAGTAAACTTACATCAACCTTGTCAACCTACTAAAGTAAACCTAATAAACTTAGGTTAACCTAGTAAACCTACATCAACCTTGTTGACTATGGTTTAATAGTTTACACCATGGTTAACTATCATTGACCTAGTAAATATTGTAAACATAAATCAACCTATTAAACCTAATAAACCATACATCGACTTAGTAAACCATATGTCAACATTGTTAAACTACGTCAACCTAGTAAACTTAGGTCAACCTAGTCAACTTAGAAAACCTAATAAACCTAGTAAAGCTAGGTCAACGTAAGAAATCTAGTAAACATAGTAAAATTTTGTCAACTTAATAAATATAGTAAAACTAGGTTAACATAGTAAAATAAGTAAACCTTGGTCAATGTAGTAAAGCTAATAAGCCAAGTAAACCTATGTCAACGAAGTAAACCAAGGTCAAACCAGTAAACCTAGTAAATCTACTAAACTTAGTGAACCTAGTAAGCATAGTAAATGTAGGTCAACATAGTAAACGTAGTAAAATTTTGTGAGTCTACATCAATCTACTTAACCTATTAAACTTATTAAACCTAAGTCAACCTATTAAACCAAATAATGCTACGTCAACATAGCAAACCTATTAAACCTAGTAAACTTAGGTCAACCTAGAAAACCTACATGTAAATGGTTGAGCATGGTTGACTATGGTTGACATAATAAACATAGATTAATGTAGTAAACCTAATTCCATCTCGTAAACCTAGGTTAACCAAGTAAACGTACATCAACCTAACAAACCTAGTAAACCTATGTCAATCTAGTCAACTTGGTTGATTATGGTTGGTTATGGTTTATTAATATGGTTGTCACATTATGACATTGTTTGTTGTTAATCATGTTGCGATGCCATTTCTTTTTTGTCAAATTATAACATTGTTTCTTACTCATCACATTTGACACCATTATTTTCTTTGATTGCAATGTTGTTTGTTGTTCATTACCTTACAACTTTATTTTTTATTCTTCACACTATGACGTTGCTTATTTTATAATCACAGTGCAACATTAGTTTTTGTTTTCACATTGGGAACAATATTAAAGTTAATGGTCATGGTGACCATGGCTCGCCATGACACCCATGTTGACCATGGTTGACTATGCTTGACTTAGTAAACCTAAGATAGCATAGTAAACATAGTAAATATTGAGCTGACATTGAGAGAATATGTATTAAATATCCCATGCTTTCCATTCCCATGGGAGGTGTTGATATTGTACTAGGAGTCTAATGGTTACAATATTTGGGGATGATAGATTTTGATTTTCAAGAACTTTTCTTGAATTTTTTTTGGATGGAAACAAAATTAAATTAAGGGGTATCACAGGGAAACCTGAGAAGATAATGAGCTTTGATGGCATGAAAAATATTTTGAAGAAGGAACAACGAGGGATAATTGCACAATTATGTTCACTAGAAGTTCAAACATATAAGTCATCCATTTCTCTAGATCTCCAAAAAGTCTTGGACAATCATTCCAAGGTGTTTGAGACTCCCAAAGGCATCCCATAAATTTGTGATTATGGTCATACTATTCACTAAATTCTAGAAAGTATTCCTCCAAAAATCAAGCCTTACAGATATCCATATGTGCAAAAGAGTGAAATTGAACATATAGTTGTAGAAATGCTAGAGGTCA